>JAADVW010000925.1:0-12477 GCA_023335875.1 Elongisporangium prolatum
AGCTTCGCTTTTTCCCTCCAAATGCGACACATCTGATTCAGCCTGCTGATTCATTCGTAATTTCCAAGATTAAAGACGCCTGGAGAGCTCAATGGGAGCCTAAAAAGGCTCAGATGATTTCAAATGGAGAATGGCAAAATGAAGCACGTCAGGATGCCTCCTGGTCTGGCGCTCTCAAGAACCCAGGCAAACGATTTTTTGAAAGTAGCTGCAGAATTTGTGAGCAAGTCAACCAGCAAAGGTCCCACTGTGACAGGACGTATGCTCACAAAGCCACGGTGAGATGTGGCCTGGCTGTTGACTCAGATGGCATCTGGAGAGTCGAGCAGTTAAGCAGTGCTTTGCAGCGAATCGTTGAGACTTACTCAAAATCACTTTTTGGGCGAGTCTGTCGTTCCTAAAGACATTGATTCTGATGCTGCCAATGCTCTTGTCTAGCTGAAGGTAACCCACCTGCGTCACAGCATATACTGTTACTGGCTTATTAAAGTGATTAACATTAATTTACGTGAGCTCGACCAGCTTTGAGCTTCATATTTACAGTTAACAACACTAAATGCAGTGAACGGTGTACTGTGAGAGATTATAAAACCTTCGGATCCCAACAAGTTGAATATTAGTTCATGTGGCGAGCACAATAGTTCAATCTCCTTCCCTTTCGGCCAATCAAACGGCTGCAGGAGTCTACCTCCAGTTACCGTTGTGGATTCGAACGCACTTAGCTTGTCTAGCTCGACCATAAAGAATCTCCAATGTCTTCACTTCAAAACTTTCCGGCGATTCGGACAGCATCTTCAGCCATCCACGAAAGTATTCGATGCGAAAATAATGCTTGTGGGCACTTGTCACTTGCACCAAACGTATGTGCTGAGTACGTTTACACACCATGATAGCGTCGTATCCACTTTGGTTGCATTTTTCAGGCTTAATCCATGCGAGGTTAGCACACGAGAGCTCAGATATTCCATCCGAAATCACAATAACTGACTGACTCCACAAGGCAAGCTTGTTTTCTACTGAATCGACAAGTTCGAGATCGCCATGTCGAAGACTGAGAAGAACACCATCTCCAGCATCCATCCATTCAACGCTGAGTTTGAATTGCCTCGATGCGTCGACATGAACTTCTTGATAGGCTCCGGACTGCATAAGATAGCAACTGTTGAAACAGCATATTGACTGATCAACGGAAAACACAGTACCTTCCCAATCTGGTCGTTTAAACGTCGCGTAGAGCCGATTGATACTAAACGGTGAACGGTGCCCTTTGGTAGAGAGAGTCGCACCATTTAATGCGGTTTCTATGGCTTGGCAAAGTCTGTTGTGGACTTCGGCAGTCGTACAGTCAAACATGTAACAACATGATCCACCAGCATAATGATACTTCGCCTTTACCACTTTGACTTCCTTCATGAGTTCTTTCATTGGCTTCCATGAGTCCTCAATGGACTGGAAGCCTTTCCAGCCGACTAAAACTTCATAGTCATTGATTGCTGGGTTCCAACTGCACGCTTTATTATCGATAAAACAGCATCCCCTGAGCGGATATATGCTCAAGTAGCACTTCGTCGACTTGGAGGCTGTCATCCGAGTAGAACTTCAAGAGCGATGCATGTACATCATCTTCTTCTCTAGTAATGAGATGGCGTACACAAAATGAATATTGATCAGCACGAAATACTTGATACGGACCAATCCAAGTCAGCATAAGCTTGTTTCCATGCTTCTCATTGATCCGACAACGGAGTACAAAATCGCCAACACTGAAATTGACAGCATTCTCTCTCCGTTCCTTCTTCTCATTCAACAAACGCTGTTTCAACTTTTGATCTTCTATCTTGCAGTGCATTTGCTGAATGCTTGACCGCAATTCATCCAGGAAACCATTTATCTGCATTGAATCACTCGGAATAGATTGCAAGCATTCTCCTGGAATGCGAAATTCTCGCAATGGAGACGCACGAGGCAATCCCTAAACAGTTCCACAGGCGCTTTGTTGCCAAGTGGAGGGACGTGAGTATGATTCAGACTAGACTGAATGATTGGAACCAGATATACCCAATCTTTCTGGGAGATTTTATACCCCATTGTCATGGCCCGGAGAACTTGTAGTATATCTCGATTCACCCACACTACAGACCATTAATCCATGGACAGTATGGGAGTGTGAGCGTCTGTTGAGACTTCAGTCGCCGGTACAACTCAGCCATGATTTCATTCTTAACGATTTCATACGAGGGAAGCGTTCGAAGCAGCGCCGGCGGCAAGCATGAGCACCGGGTGATCGTGAAGCGCATACGAGCGCGATGGACACGCTCCTGGACGTTATCTTGAGCCAGGACTCAGACATGCAGCAGCTTTCGGGGTCGCTCGACGACCTCGTGTATTACGATGAAGACACGCCGCCGAAGGACAAGCACGAAGCGCGCCGGAGGCGGAATTAAGTCGAGCGCGGCAAGGGTGATCGATATCGAGCTCGAGGAAGGCGAGGTCGTGGACCTCGCGCCCACAACGCCGGAGCCGCTCGAGGAGAAGCCCAAGGCCTAGCCGGAGACGAAGATTGCGCTGGCGGATTACCGACAGCGGATGCAGCGCGTCAGCACTCCGCTGGCAAACATTGGAGAACGCACGGTCATCACGCCAACTGGCTGGGCCACGCGCGATCTGCCGCAGACCGATGGGTGCGTCACGATGATGGAGGTCTGATACTGCCGTGAGGAGCTGCTTCGCAATGTGGAGCTGGGCAAGCCAACATATGTGCTGTGCCCGCACGCAGCGTACACCGGAGTCGGGGAACGAGATGGCGACATCGAGTTCAACGAAATCAGCCGCACCTGGCGATAGCATGTGAGCCAGCGGGATTTCCCGTGGATGCTCCCAGTGGATACCATCACCGCTGACTTTGGCTTTGAGCACAAGGCTCACCCCGGTATTAAACTCTACGATGCCGAGAGCATGATCGACCACGGATACCCTTGGGTCCCCGCCATTGGCTTCCGAAAGGATGCTTGCTTCTGGGAGATGTTTAGCGAACATCGCTACTTCTTCGGCAAGGTCCCGCAGTAGCCAGCCAAGATGATCCAGGTGTGGGCCGCCTTCGTTTCAATTGGAACAGCTGCCCGCAAAGGTTCTCAAGAAATTGCGAACGCTGCGTGAGGACTTCTGCAAGCGCAACCATACTGGAAGGCGCCTTGCAATCCACATCGCATGTCTTCGCAAGGGTATAGCGTGCTGTATGCCCGCTGAATACACCTGCCCAGGGTGCTTCGGTCGTGGGACCGGACCCGCGCTGGAGCAGGAGGAGCATGGACTGCAACCTTGGGGTATGCCCGCGGAAGTTTGGAAGTTGTTGAGGCAGTTTGTCCACGACTACCCTCCTCCGAGCGATAGCGGCGCTGCCACCAGTGCCCCACTTCGTACTGACGCACCAAGTCGGGTACGTCAGCAAACATGGTCGCGCGAGGCCCCCATGAGTCGTTTTCGGACCCCTGGCCTCGCCAGTGGACAAGGAACTCTCGGACGAGCTCCGGTTGCGTCGGGTGGTCGGACGGCGGCTTCTTCTGATCGCGGTGGGTCAACAACTGCCCCACGAGGTGGCGGATCTGCCCCTTAGATTCCACGAAGCCGGTGGCCGCCGAATTGGGTGTTGCCTTGTGCCAGAGTCCTCCTCGGGTGCGCGCGTATTCGGCGGACGAGCGCCTGACGAAAGCGGAGCAGCTTGCGCTTCACGTGCTGGCCGAGCATCGCTCGCTGCTTCGGGACTACACAAGCCTCCTTGGAGATCTTGCGGCGCACGGAATTCAGCGTCGCTCGAAGCGATCGCGCGAGGGTGAGGGCGAACAGTCGACCTCGAAGCGTCATCATGTTCGTGATAGCGCTTAAGACGCCCAACGTAGAAGGTTGGGTGCAGTCGGAGCGCCGGAGGAGCTCGAGCGTGTATGCAGCCGCGCCCGCCTTGCGCTTTATGCGGAAGGGGCCAATGTAGCGCGGCAGCAGCTTGCTCACATTGTTCGAGACCGCGTGGTTAGGTAGATTAGCCGTAGCTAATAAGACCAGTTCGTTCACTTTAACCTTGTCCTTGTTTTGCGTTCTTTTGAGTCTGCATTCTTCTTTTGCCTGTCAAAGGCGTCAGCGATGGAATCTCTGACATAGCGAACTACAGCTTGGCGCTGGAGTACAATGACTTTGCTGCAGATCTAAGTAGAGGATCGGCTACTGCATGAGTGACCTCTGAAGGAGCATCCGTTGTTGGTCGTGTTGCGGCAACCGATGACCATGATTGGGCAACGTGAAGTGGTTGTGATCGAGCAACCGTGGCCGTGTTCAGATCGGAGGCAGAAATCAGATCTGGATCGGCCGTTTCAACTGAGACTGAGTCGGAGGGTGGACTCAGATCTGGATCCGAGTCGGCACATTATATAGGGCCGAATCTTCGTCTTGAGCAGACGCGGCTGGGGCTGGTGCGATGGACCCTCCCCCACTCAAACCGGGAACACCGTTCACGATTGCAGGAGTCCGAGGGTGGCGACCTCCGTTCACGAAGAAGGGAGTGTGCCCAGAGGAGGCATGCACGGCGTTGTTGATGGCAAACTCGGCCATCGACAAGCATTCAGGAATACGTGCGTGAAGATGCGCAAGACAGCTTCGAGTACGCGGTTCACGCGTTCTGTTTGGCCGTCCGTTTGGGGATGGTCAGCCGTGGACATGCGCAAGCGAGTGCCGAGAAGTCGAAAGGTTTCTTTCCAAAAGCGAGCCGTGAATCTCGGATCACGGTCAGAGATGATCTCGTCCGGCATCCCATGATGACGAAAGACAGAGTCAATGAAGACACGCGCGATCCTTCGGCTGTGATCGACACGGGAACAGCAGCGAGATGAACCATCTTGCTGAAGCGGTCGACGGAGACGAGGATACCCGCACGTTTACGTGTATCAGGAGGAAGTCCAAAGATGAAGTCCATTGAGATGGACTTCCAGCAATTGGCAGGCACTGACAGTGCCTGCGGCGGAGCGTGCGATGAGGGAGAGGGCTTGACGCGCTGGCAGACCTCACAGGCACGAACATGTTTGAGTACCATGACTCCCCGATGGGTGGTCTTCTCGCGGCCGAGGTGACCACCCATCGGGGAGTCATGGTACTCAAACATGATCTGGAACTTCAGGTCCTGATCATTGGGAACGACGAAGCAGAGTGCGTCGTCATTGTCTGTGCGATACATCAAGACGCCATCGCGTACTGAGTATCGGTGACAGCTCGCTCGAAGATGCGAAGCCAGCTTAGCTTTAGTTGTCTCCGAGGGATCGCTGAGATACCCGAGCAAGGCGCTGACGTCATCGTCCGAGTCGTATGCGAGTTTGATATCCACGATCAAACTCGACGTGGGAGAAGAGCGCCGCGGGATGGAGCCGCGTTGAGCGTCGCCGTGGTGTCTTCGAAATGAGACCGCGGAAAGCGCGTCGGCAACGACATGAGCCGTCCTGGTTTGTCAACCCAGAATTTGTGTTCGGCAAAGAATGATAGGCCATCGGGCCATTCTTTGCGAAATGTGGGGAGTATTCACCGCAGTACGTAGGGAAGCGTGGTCTGTATAGACCACGAAGGAACGGTCGCCCAAAAGGTAGATCCGGAACTTCGCCAAGGCGTATTTCATAGCAAGCAATTCCTTGTCATGTACTGGATAGTTACGTTCCGTTGGCTTCAGCTGGCGGGATTGGAAACAAATCACCCTCTCATGGCCCTCGGCGTCATTTTGCATGAGAGCACAACCAATGGCAAAGTCGCTCGCATCGCAGACGACGTGGAATGAATGTTCGTGATCAGCGATCGCGAGCACTGGGGCCTTAGTTTCACTGGCTTGATTGCTTCAAAGCTGGTCTGACATGCGTCCGACCAATTCCAAACAGAATCTTTCTTCAGAAGCTGGGACAGTGGCCGACATAGGCCTGCATAGTTACGCGAGTACTTATGCAGGTATGCAGGGAGGCCACAATCGCCTTGATCTTCTAAGGATCCGGGCGGACGCCGTCTTTGCCGACGAAACAGCTTAGCACAGGGATTTCCAGTGCTCCGATAATGCATTTCTTCAGATATGCATATAGCTTGTGCTTCCGCATAAGCGCTAGGACCTGATCGAGATGGATCTGGTGCATTTAGATGTCGGTCTTGCCATCTTGAATACGATTGTGGATGAATAATCGGCGAAGTAACTCGGTGCGAAGTCTCGAACCGAACGAAGCAGATGTGTTGAAGGTTGCTGGAGCATTCATAAGGCCTTGTGGCATGACGAGCCATTCCCACAGCATGCCGCTGGGGGTGCTGACGGCCGTCAGAGGCACGTTGCGTTCACGCATCAAGATCTGGTAAAAGCCATCTCTTAGATCGATAGCACTGAAGGTGGTGCTACCGCTCATGCCATCAGTGATGGCATCCTTCCGTGGAATCGGAGTCTGGACAGGCACCGTGGCAGCATTTAACTTATTGAATGTATGCACAATGCGCCAGCCTCCCGTAGCTTTCTTGACACAGAAGGTTGGACTGCTGTGAGGCGAGGTGGACTCTCGAACGTGCCCAGCTTTCTGACGAGCGACAAAGAACTCATCAATTGCCGCTATTTGGTCTCGAGGCATTGACCATTGCCTCGTCACACAATACTTGGTGCCTGGCACGAGGTCGATCTCGTGCTGCGTGCCTTTGTCCGTGGGGAGTTCGCATGGAACTTCCTCAGGGGATTCATCGGCGTATTCATTCATTACGTCGTAGAAGGGCGAGTTTCGAAGAGCCTCCCAGCCCTGCGCGTCATAGCGCTCTTTTCGTGTCTGCTCCACCTCAGGAGAGATCTCTGTGGAGAAGAGTTGACTCTGCTTCAGCGTGGTTTCATGGTGGCGGCTTCATCCGCGGCCATGATGATACAGACTTGATCAATGTCTTCATCACGGAGTTCGCGGAGAAATCGGGCATGACTCAAGACCGGGACCGAGAGAATCTCTGAGGCTGACCTCGTAGGTGATTCGAGCTGAAGTGGGCGAGTAGCGATCCCGACCTCAGTCTGCATCAAGACACTCACAGTCTCCATGACTGGTGCGTCGAATCTTTCGTCGCCAACTGGACTGTCGACTGTCTTCTCTGGTGCGGGGCAACTGTGTGCGTTCTTCATCCAACGCGAGCGTATCTGCACGCGGATTCTTCTTCTTTCTTGTCCGACGCTTCTTCGTGGCGGCATCAATTGTGGGCGGGGAGCACACAGGGTTATCACACGCTGTTGCTACCCGCACATCTTGGCTTAATCGTGTTGTCATCAAGCGAGGAAACTCAGACACCTCCTCTTGAGGCGAAGTACGTCGTCCGGATCGATTCTTCCAATCGATCTCTGGTGCATAACGCACAAAACATGGCATCCCAAGATGACATCAAACTTGGCGTCGAGGTCGAGGATGAGAAAGTCATCTTCGCTGTCGAATCCTTCATAGGTGAAGTGGATCCGTGCGACTCGCTTGGGTACAGTCACAATTGTGCCTGTTACAAGACACACGGTCAACTTGCTTTCAGTGGATTGCAACTCCTTGAATGCAATCTTGTCGAGGCTCTGGGCACGAACGAAGTTGTTCGAAGCACCCGAGTCAAGCATTGCACACAGAGGCACTGGGCGCTTCTGGGTACATACATCCAGAGTGATGAGAGGTTCACTACTCTGCATGGAGTGGCAGGAGGCAAAGCTCATGCCAGAGGCGACTGCAGACATGTGACCCACGCGTTCAATGCTGCGACCTCGCCAGTAGGGCTCGCCGCGCCTATTGGCGGTTCGCGTTTTTTTGGTCCACGACCGCGTCCACGGACACGAAGTCCGGAGCGGGTGGAATCATCTCATGGCGCCGGCCGCGAAGCCATACACTCGTGAGCGTAGTGACCTTTCTCACGGCAGCGGTGGCACACGGTGGGCTTCGGCGCGGAGCCGTCCACTGGACATAGGACAGGTCCATGTGCTCCACATGGCGATCTCTTCTTGCAAAGCGATCGAAGCGCGGCGGCGTTGCATGTGAATGCAAGCGAGCTTGCTTCAAGCTGAAGTCTTCTTGGATAGCCAAAGCGATGGCATCCTCGAGTGTACGTGGGTACTCTCGGAAGAGACACGTCTTGACTTGGCCGTCGTTAATCCCAGTCATGAAGGTGACGACTTGAGTCTCTTGTGCCAGAGGCTCTGTCACAATACTTGACACGAGACATCGTGCGCGCTGTGCGTACGAGTAAATGTCTTGCTTTCTTCGGCAGAGTGCAAAAAACTCAGCTTGAGCTCTGAATTGAGACTTACGTGGCTCGAACGCAAGACGGACGTCGTGCTTGAACTCTCCGTAGGACGCGAAGCATTGCGGGAGCAAGCTTGCGTCCATATGCCCACGCCCGAGCTCGTCCATCGAGCACGGACATCGCGAAGGGCACTTGGAGTGTCGCCTCGATGATATTTCGCGCCGAAATCGCGATGTCTAACTCAGTTAGCCATCGGAGCAGTGGCTCGCCTTCGCCTTTGAAAGGGCTGACTGCGAGCTTCAGTGTCTCGACACGTGGTGTCGGAACGGGCCTCGATTTAGTCGCGAAGCGCGGAACGCTCTTTCTCGAGGAGGAAGGCTCGAGCAGTCGCCTGATGAGCTTCCTCGATGAGATTGACGGCAGCGTCGCCATACATCTGGCCCATGCGACGAAAGGCTTCCCACATGTCGTCGCGCATGTGTGGGTAGAACTCCCGGGAACCGGAAGTGGCCTCGCTTGAAGATGCCTCCATCGTTGGATGTAGGAATTTTACCTTGGTCGGTCGTTAGACGGACTACAAAGTGCTACCATGTGTAACGGGAGCAGAGAACTGGCCCCGAGACGAGGCACACACTGTGTTGCGGAGGAAGCGAACGGTGAAAGGTCTCAGCAATGTCTGCGACCTGGAGCTTTGTCGGTAAAAATAGAAGTAATGGAGTTAAGAATGATTTACACTAAGTATAACCTCAAAACCTAATTCTAGTGTCTGTCTTTCTGGCGATAGACAGTCACTCTCATTGTTGATCCTGATTGGCTAGGAAGATGATTACTCCCTTGCCAATCCCTTGTGAAAGGTCCCGAATAATGTAGACCACATGAAAACTGGTAAGGCTAGGAGAAGGCCTAGTGTAAAGTGCAGACCCCGTTACACTGTAGCTCTCCAATAGTGTCAAATAGTCGAAGTGAATGATTCCCTTGTGGTTTTTGCACTCAATTGTTTCTCCCCATGGTCTTCGGACCGTTCCCCCCCTTCACGTGCTGACAAAGCAAGCAACGGCGAAGGAAACGGGAAACGACGGTGCTTGCCTGAGCAATGTAGAAAATTGGTGTCAGAGTGACCATCATTGCCTTATGCCCACGATGACCTTGAGCACCGCAATGAGATATCACACACAAACGCTCAATCAATTCACAGACATTCGAAGGAATCCAAATAGCTTCATTCACTCTCAGCAAACCAGATTGGTCTTGTTTGGCCAATGCTGGAGCTTGTGAACCAGACTGGATCGCTTTGATCTCATCAAAAGAAGGCCATACAATACCCTCATTATCCAATGGCCACAAGATAACAGCTGAAGGTGGTTTGTTTGATGTTGAGTTGCCTCGTGTAGTGAGATGCTTCAGGATGCTGTTGGTGTATGATTTCTGGCCCAGCGCGAATTCATGTCCGCCCACACATTCCTCGGACCTTCAATATGTCGGAATATATATCTAAATCCCTGAGGATGTTGAAGCAGGTAATCCAATTTGTCACATGCCATGACAATCGGAAATGCTTTCTTTTCAATCACGCTCCAGTTCAGATATGATCCAGTGAATGAACCACTCAAGTACGTAAGTAGCCTGTGTTGCTGATCGCGTACCGGCACGGATGAATCAAAACCGGCCACTTGCGTTACGAAAACAGCCCATCCATTCTCAGAAGCATCGGTGAATAGACAGGTTGTGTCAGTATCATTTTGAAATGAGAGCGCAGCAGATGTAGACAACAGTTCTTTCATGTGATCAAATGCATCGCGCTCCTGCTGATTAAGCTCAATGTGAATGCCGGCTGCCACTCGCTTGCTTCTCTTTGTGTTTGCAAGAGCACAGTCAAGTCGAGTTTGCAGTAGTCCAACTGTGCGAGCGTAACCAATGAGACTTTTACGAAGCCAATTGGTTGCACACACGAATTGTTAAAGCTGTGCAGCAGTGCTTGGATAAGGCATAGCACGCAGAGCATCGATCCGCTGAGGGTCGTAGCAGACACCATCCTTGTCAACAATTTTGCCGCACCATCTCACAGATTTTGATACAGACTGCTCTTTTCGCCTCTCAACTTCAATCCGAACTCGTGTAAAAGAGCAAAAAGCCTCCTCCAACTTCGTTAGATATGAATCGATGTCGTCAGCAAATAAAAGGAGATCATCAATCCAGATCAACAAGTGCTTGTAAAATAATGACCTGAATACTTCTTCCATTGTTGTCTGGAAGTATACTGCAGCATCATAACAGCCTTGCGGAACACGAAGAGGAGTAAAGATTTCACAATGGGTCATGTACGAAAGCCATTCACGACACTTTTCATTCAAAGGCATTTGCCAAAAGCCTTTAACAGAATCAACAAACCAAAATGTTCTTTTCCACTAGCATACTCCAAAATTAATGGCAGATGTGGCATGAGCCTAACCATTGGTTCCGTCATTGAGTTGACGCAGCGACAGTCAACGGTTTGTCTGAAATCCATTGAGGCGGAGGATTTGCGCACTGGTAGCACTTTGCTCGCCCAGCGGCTCTCTCGATTTCGAACCACAAATCACTGATATGGAGACGCGCCCGGTTTGAGAAGAATCATCAGCGGCTCAACGCGGGCTGGAGGATCATTGCCCAACTCAAGACGCCAAATGTCAAATGAATAGACAACAAGGCGAAGTTTCTCTACTTTTTCAGCAGGAAACCCCTTGTCAAGAGCGCGCTGAATCATCCCTATGACACCAGCATGGAAATCTTTATCCACTTGGGTTTTGTGTGAATCGCTCTTCGGAGGGCCAGATTACTTCCATCATCACGAATAAGATCACCACCACCATTTACATGTTCACTGACCAATTGCTCGAGCTGGCGCTCAATATCAATCCCGATTGCTTGTAGAGTATCTTTTCCAACAATAAATTCATTTTCATCAGCATCCACAATCAAACATGGGAAAGACACTTTTGGTTCTACCAAACCGGCAGCAGTGTGAATCCGAATCCTGATTACGATTTTTTCCATGGCTGTTGATTCATTTCCACCATAACCACGGGAAACGATTGGAGATTGAAGTGGCTCAGCACTGGCTGTCGGGTCTACACGCTTCAATGTATTCCGCTGCGAACGAGTCATAACCGTAGCATCGGAACCACTGTCAGCACACTATGACAGGGTCATAACTCCATTGATCGTGATCATTCGGTCAGTTTCTGGTAGACACTCGGACAGACGCTTTCCCTGAGCCTTTGGCTGATTGCGCTTGCATCTTTCTTCATGCATTTTCTTCTTATACGCAGCCTTTTCTTCGAATGTCGCATTCGGGCAGTCACTCAGCCAATGATTTTGCTCACATATTGGGCATGGTGATGGTAAGGGAATTTCGCCTTTGACTTGGGATTCTTGGAACCCTTGGTTGTCTCCTTCATCGATACATTCTGACAGGGTTGAGATGGCTTGTCATGCGACTTTTTCGCCTTCTGTGTCACGACCGGCCGTGAAGCATTCGATGTTTTTGCCCTCTTGCGTTGATTGAAATGATGATCTTGAACCAGAGCGTGCTGCTTCACTATCTTATACAGCACAGTAACCTTGCTGGCTCCCTCTGGTTTTTTAAAACGTATTGTCTTCTTCACTTCTTCTCGCAAGCCTTGCGACTCTAATGAATTAATGAGCAGACGACAGCGCTCTGTTTCGTTGTTGCCGATCACCTTCCCGAGTCCGTGCTCAGCAATGACCTCGGAACAGCGTTTGAAATAGTCCAATATCAAGTTCCTGGTGAATATACTTGATGAATTTATTCAGTTCTTGATTATTTTGGCTATAAATGAAAGCTCTCTTTGTATCTGAGTCGCCATTCTTCTTTTCGTAATGATGCTCAATTCTAATGATTTTAGTGTTTTCATTGATACCTGTATGGTATCCGTCTTTACTAGCATTGAACAATGTTTTGAATAGTAAGCTCCGACTCCGTCGCGGCTTCTCTGCCAACAGACATTTCTGAAAACTATTTACTTATCTATTGATACTATTTATAGATATATACTAGTATAATCTAATATCTGTAACGGGCCAGGTGTGCCGTTACTCGCTTACACGTAAGCGACTCTGAGGAAGCGGGTAAATTCAACTCTGATTTTTATTTATCTTTCAAATACAAAGCTCTGACCTGATTGGTTGAAATTTGGGCTGCGTCCCAAATCTCATCCAATCATCGAGCGACACGTG
>JAADVW010000926.1:0-12453 GCA_023335875.1 Elongisporangium prolatum
CCAACTCATGACGCAACGCTGCAGATTCCGCCAGCTCAGCTGTCCAGCTTGTCACTCCTTCGGCTCGTACCACGTGCTTTACAGCCGCTGCAGAAACACTGGCTACGACCGAGGTGTCAATGCTGCTCACGGACACTGAGTCCACTACTTCTGGCGCTGATTCCTACTTCTTGTTCTTGCTACCCCGCGGACGTCCACGGACCGTCCTCTTGGCAGGCTTCGACGTCTTGGGCGCACGCTTTTGCTTCCTGGTCGCCACTGACGTCTTCAGTTTACTTAATGCCACGTACTCGTGCTCGACACCAGCTGCTGACTGCACTACTGGCTCAACGGACGCCGCCCTTGCTGCTGCTAATCCACTTGATGATCCAACTGATCCAACAGCTTCAACAGCACGCACACAATCTTCCACAGCAGATTCGTTGGCTCTAGATCCTGCTGCTGGCTCAATTGCTGTCCTGGCACTCGACTGTACCGATCCCGGAGCCGCTGTTCCGTTCTCTAGTACTCTGGTGCTCTTCACAGACACTCCACTCTCTGCCGCCAATAGTTCTCTGGCGCTTGCCTTCCACTGAGCCAACCGGGTACCTGCAACTACTGTCTGCTCGTTCTCACTTGCGTTCGACTCCGCTGATCTCAGAATAAAGCTGCTTCCTTCCATGGATCCCCAGCATGCTGCTGCCACCGCATCTGTGGACCGTTTCCTGGCCGAGGGGCCTCTTTTTAATGAGACATCCTTGGCCTCCTTCTCTGTTCGTACCGGCGCCGCTCGAATACTGGCCGCCTGTTGTACAACTTGTACCACATTCTTTCCATCTTCAACGTCACCGTCGATCACTGTCATGATCGGAGCTGGACGAACGACACCAAGCAGTTGTTCCAACTTGCGTTCGAGCCCATCACAGTGCAAAACTATAAAGTGAAATAATAAAAGATGTGGAGCCAAAATTAGGTGGACGAGCCTCTAGGATCAGACTCGACTATGGAACCTCTATGGTCAATCAGACTGAACCACGGACTGTTGCGGACACAAAGGCCAGTCAGTAGCAGCTGGCTGGCTGGCTTCAATGAAGATGCGCTGGAATCAGCAAGGTCCTGCACACTCCCAGCGGTGATCGGTGATCGGTTTGGCGCAATGACTTTGCATCCTCTCAAGACCACAGTGAAAACTTTCCCGACACCGCCTTGCAATCCAAGCTGCTTTTGATCACTTCATAATCCAATTGGTCTTCTACTCGGTATCAGCGTCTCCCTCCCCCGATTAGTTTTCACTCCTCGGTCATGAGATCTAATACCAAGCAATCGGCTCCAAACAACCACAGTGGCGCCATTCTGCGCATCGCTGCGACACAGAAGGTGCCGCTCAAGCTTGGCCAGGGCTACAACGTTCGAGACGACGCCGCAATCAATTTTAACGTGTTCAAAAGTGAGCTTAGCGACAAAGACTTGCTGAGGGTCGAAGCAAACAATTCTGTTATTCGATTGGTCGACGACGTGTCCCTCAATGACAAATTCAAGGCGCTCGACGTCACTGGAGAGCTCAAGCTTAGCGTGATAACTGGCATAGTCAAGGTGGAAGGCTGTGGGCGGTACGTGCTCGAAGAGCACAAGGAATCCAACGTAGTCGCAATTCACCTTACCAGTGTCATTACGACGGAGACGGAGAGCGTTGACGTGTTCAAGGACAAAGTGAAGAAAGCCATCGACGGCAATCGATTGACCAACGCAATGGACACGACTCATGTTGTGACTGGGATTATTTTCGGCGGTCGAGCGGCTTGCTCGTTCGTTTTCAGAGACGTGAGCGATTCGAAGCGAGAAGAAATCATGGCGAAACTCAAAGTCAAGTTGTCGTGTCTCGGCATTGACATCGGTGCTGGGGGCACCTACGACTCCTCTGATCAAGATAATTCCCTGACCAAGAATGTGGATTTCAAGTTGGATGGAGATTTTTTGGTGGATTCTGCTTTACATGTTTCTTTTGACGGTATTCGTGAGCTGTTCAACAGTCTTCCAGTCAAATTAAGACAAGCCAACAACGGACGAGGAGTACCCATTGGATATGAGTTGTCTCCACTGACTTCAATTGGGTCTGCTTGTGGCCTGATTGAAAGAATCGACATCATATGTGGTCGAATCGCGGACGACATGGTGGAAGATATTTCCTTTGCGATGGAAGATTCCCAGAAAGGGATTTTGAAACTCACCGAGTTCTTGGGCTGGATGGAAACGAAATCCAATCACTTCAGCAGCAGGGAGACAGGCGAGGTGAAAACGCGTTTGAGAGCGGTTAGAAGAGCTAGAAGCAAGTTCATGACTGAAATGAGCAATCTGATTAAGCAATTTCGTGAAGAATGCGACGAAGATATATTTGAAGATATTGGTGCAGAAATTGACAGGATCGAGAAAGATTGCTCTGTTACGTCAATGGACAATTATATATGCTTAACATGGGGGTGTCGTGTGAAATTTGTTGACTTTTTGGATCAGCAAGCAATGAACAATGGTGTATCTGTCGTGCCCGCGACAGATAGATCGGCTTTTAATAAGTGCGTTGAAAAGGACCAGACGTTCGTACTCAGGATTGGCTGCGATGTCTGGAGCTCCACGTCACCTGTCACGGCAGCAGCTATCAGAGTTTTCAATATTCTTCAGATTAAGAAAAAGGATCGACAATTGACTACGTTTGTCATTGTCGATTGCGGAAATCAACCTGCGCTGAACGATGCTGAATTGAGCGAGTATCTTCACGGAAACCTTGTCATAGAAGATGTCGTGACTGGAATGCCAGGTTTGATGGAAAGCAAAGTATGGATGGATCCAGATTTTACTCATAGCAAGATATCTCCCGAGTGTGACTTGCCTCTGTGCATCGTTTGTCCACGCCGGTGTTGTTCAGAGAATTTCCATCGATGGCTATGTAGCTCATGTCTAAAGCCGATCATGTATTGGTATGAAGGTGATGTTGGCTGCAAAGAATGTGGCACCTGTCCTTTGGTCAAATGCAAGTTCAAGTGTCATGAGAATACCCACGGCCCGGACTTTGTTGTTTTCGACTCGTCCAAACAAAAAGTGTCGCTTTCTCGTGAAGATGACGAAGTGAATCTGCTCTTCATTGGTGAAACCAGGGCTGGAAAATCCACCACCATTTGTTCCATTGCCAATTTTTTCTCTTTTGAGACACTACAAGATGCCATGGATAATACTGATTCTCTTGTGGTTCCCATTCCAATTAAGTTTACTGCAGGTGGTGGTGGCATTCGCAATGGAGAGCGCATGAAAGCTGGTGAGCACGTTACTGTTGAGCTCGGAGACAACTCAGACCGCAATGAATTTTACGAAGATGGGGAATCGGCAACCCAAAATTGTAAGTCGTACATCATCAATGACTTTCAGCGTGGGAAACGCATCCGACTTATCGACGTCCCAGGTATCGGAGATACCAGAGGCTTGGACCAAGACAAAAAGAACATTGATCTCATCATGACCTACATCGCACAATTCACGCACATACATGGCATTTGCATGATCATGAAAGCAAACGAAACACGACTCACTGATTCTTTCGGCTATTGCATCATGGAGATTCTATCTCGTCTGCACGAGAGCGCCGTTAAAAATGTCGCGTTTCTCTTCACGTACGCACGTACGATATTGGTGAAACGTACACGCCGTTGAAGAAACTTCTAGAAAATCTGGCAAAACCTCAATTTCGAACCTCTCCGAAAGAAAAGAAAAAGGCAGTGGTCTTAAAGGCTACGTCAGCAAACATGTTTTTCTTTGACAACGAGGGCTTTCGAACTGCGTGCTCAAAGAGGCAAGGTATTACATATGACTCCGATATCGTCGCCAACATGGAACACAGCTGGAGCAAGTCCAGAGAGGCCACGATGAGCTTGTGGAATTTTGTAACACGGATAGAACCTCACTTGACTGAAGGCACTATTGTCCTGAACAAGATCCGAAGAGATGTTCTCCTCATGGCCGAGCCTTTGCGTGTGCTGCTGGAAAATTTATCAACTAATATCGAAACAACAAATGTGAAAAAGAAGGAGCTAGAAAATCTCAAGATTAACAAGCGCGATCTCGAGTCTCGTCTTTACGTCGATACCATTAAGCTCGTGCCTTTTCGTTTGAATAAGCCAACCACCGTTTGCACCAATCCAAGTTGCACGCAGCAAGTGTCAATGGGAAACGCGATAAGCCAGACTGTGTACTCGACGAAATGCCATGTCGACTGTTCTCTGAATGCGGTTCCCCGGGATCAAGTTAACACCAACGGACTGCGCTATTGCGCATCTTTTACTGACTCCAAAACGTCTCTTGCGGAAGATGGAAGTCATACCTGCTACGTTTGTCACGCAAAGAACGGCCAGTCGTGCTCTTGGAATGTGCACATGCATGTAGTTGTCGACTATCGACAGGAGATTGAGAAAGTCGTGCTCATTGGCACGAAGATGCAAATTGATGGTATCACATCCTCAGAAGGACGAGTTCAAACAGCTCTCAAAAATCTAGCAAATCTTCTGAGTGAACAAGAAGAGGAGTATGCCATCGTGACAAAAGCTAGCGCCCAATTTGCTTCCTTTATCGTTCACAACTCCATTGCTGCAGTCAATTACCACGCTATCGAGTTACTCAAGAAACAGATTGCAAAAGCGATTACTGCAGAAGGCGCTTCGAGCCGGCGTGTCCAGTCTCTCGAGAAAACCAAACGCACAATAGAGGAAGAAGTCGGTATCCTCCAAAAAGCGTATCAAGACAGTATTGAATCAGGAACGGTTTGCGATGCGTTGAAGCCCAGTACGGTCTGTGCAAAGATTCAAGAATTATGTGAGCTGAAACACAGCGGATGCATGCTTAGGAAAGCGATTGAAGACACCAAGACTGACGCAAGGGAGGACATTCATCACGAAACGGTTATTCCGACCAAGACCACTCGAAAGAAGGAAAAGAAATTTGGTTTTTTCCAAAGATTGTGGTAGCTTCATAGGCACCACAGCTGAATGCTTTGGAATGCAATTTCTTGTCCACGAATCCCAATTTAAATAAATTACTGAATCGCAAGTTCTTGACTCAAAACGAAATGTAAGATCCATACTGTTCACTTTAAATTGGTATGAACTGAAATTTTATCCATTTTTGACAGGAACGAGGAGCCCCAGACATTTACAAGATAGAGTACAAATTCTCATGTGCTGCTATGACCACAAACGGAGAGATTGTGTGTGCGCTGTGCGTCGAATGTTTCATCATTGGGCAACAGGTTGCTTAGTTTCAGGCTCGTGCTCTTCCACTACAAGACTCCAACGCCCATTGGAACAGAGTTAGATTGATCCCATCCGCTTAGACCATGCACATATAGTGCGTAAGAGAGACCACGAAATTACTCGATACCTTTGGATCTAGCCACTGTACATGGTGCGTGATGATGTAAACGATTTTTGTCACATCACTCGCGCATTATTGACGTACTTTATTTCGATTGGATTTTTGAAACAGGGCGCAGTAGGATTTGTCTCGCATCGTAAACATGTATAGTTGATCGATACTTTTCAAATGCTGACAAGAATCGCCTTCTCACCTAATTTTGATCTTATTGCGTGACAACCTTTATTCATCATTCCAGAACGTGAACATGTGCAGCCCACATTGCGACATCTTCTTGAATGTCATTTCGCCACGCTTCGAAAATCTCGTATTATCGTGATGACGACTGGCACAAATGATCACGTTTCGTCTGACGTTGCGGTTGCGGAGGTTTCAAACGCTGCTTCAGTGTTTCGTTTCTGTTTTTATAGTAGATAGCTTATCATTCATTGACTGCACTGCTGAAAGCTGCACGCCGTCCCATCTTCACGTTTTTTGTATTCACTTTCATCAACTTTGCAATTTCTTCCTCCACATTCGTTTTACAGCGTGCAAAGCTGCTCGACGCCTCAAACTTGGCTGTCGTGTTCTTTATCTGAAGCTTGAGAATTTTCATCTTATGGTGATTCACAAGGGCTGTAAGGATTCGTGGCGCTTTTCTTACGACAACGACGGCCATCTAGTTTCAGAACTAAACAACGACGACGACGACGATGACGGCCTGGCAAGTGTCCATCCACTCACAGCTACCTGCATTGCAAAACACTCACCACACGTGCCCGGCTGGCGCGCATCCAGTGAAGAATCAGTCGAGGTATGAACGCCACAGCCTGCCTCGTCCGTATCTGCAACAAAGTGAAGTGGCACGGCAGTGACTTCGCCAACCCCAACAGCCCTCGTCCGAGTTCAAGTTGCGCCAGCCTGATGCTGAGTTGCGCTTGTGTGATTGCCAGCAACATCAGCAACATTACAAGCTGTGGGAGGGAATACAGCAACCGAAGCGGGAAGAAGTATGCAATGATACGACCGTTGCGTGCGCTGATAGCCCAGCACAGTACCAGCCGTCTCAGTTACCGTTTGACCGAGTGGAGCCCAAGTCGTTATTACCCAGTCACGAGAGCTAGTCATTAGAACCGAACGGCGTCGCGAGCAGAACGTGTCAGTCCTGTGCCGATCAGAGTTAGTGCCGAGCGTGTGCATGAGCAGTTCAGTCCGCAGCCCTTCGCGCCAGAGGTTGGAACAGTCAGTGAGTAGCCGAAAGAGTTGAAGAGCGAGAGAGAACAGTCGCAGAGCGAGCAAGAGAAGTTGCAATGCGAGTGAGCAGTCAGTGCGAGATCGGAACAGTTGGCGAACGTGTCGAGTCGGTTGTCCCACAAGTGAGTCGAAGAGGAAGATAACGACCAGTCGAACGCGTTCGGTGTCCGAGTGAGCATCGGGAGCGCCAGACTCTGTATATACCTGCGTGTGTAGATCGTTTAGACCGAAGCAGAGCAGATTGTTGTCTGCGGATCTGAGGCATTGCAAGTAGGGAAGTGGTTGCACGCGAGGAGACCAACGATACGGGACCGAGCAACGCCGCTAGAGATCGACAGCAAGAAGCTGAGCCGAAGCGAGCACGCTTAGGATAAATTCAGTCAGGAAAGTAGGCACAGGCGAACTTCCAGTCAGCGGATTCAAGAACCGCTGGCAAAACCACAGCCCGTTGTTGTTGGCCTTCGAACGCTTGATTTACTGAGCTACCGACCCAGTTTGGCGTTTGCTGCGAAATCGTTACAGAGCCACAGAATTGTGCACAATGAACAATGCGGACTGAGCCTATCCTTTGTCATCATGTCTTGGCCATCGCTTTACTCCGCAGAAGATCCCGCAAAGCACGGAGTCCCCCTCTCGATCAAGCTAGAAGCTGCTACTACCAATAGTAGGAGGTGTTTGTTTTATTTACATCATCTGCAAAACAGAAGTGTCTGTGATAGCTAGAATTGTCTAACTAGTGGTAAATCAGGAAGTCAGCTAGTTTTTCTAAGTTGGGACACCAGCCAGTTAGGAATCTCAACTAGTAGCAATAGAATTTGAGATTCTGTTGTCCTAATCGAACGTCAACCAGCTCTGATGTGCGTGGTCGGTTGTGAGATCACTGACAGCCGGGCAAGAACACAGCCATGAAGACAAAGAGCAGCGAGTTACGACAGACGCGAGAAAGGTACGCATGAAGTGCAACTTAAATGAGAGACGACACGTGAGCGAAGCAGTGGGAGATGAGCGGCCTACGCGGTACCTGCCGTGGATCGAGGGGCTCTGGTGGGCCGGAGACCACCGGAAGACAGACGATCACGAACGAAAGTACGAGGAGCTCGTTAGGTAGCAGCACAAGAAGCTGCGCCACCCAGAAAGAGAGAAATCAGGAGAGAGAGACGGCGAGAGCGCTGAACCTTTCAGTTACGGTTTTGCGCCAAAGAGCGCAAACCAGTGAGTAAAGTTGAGAGTAAATGAATTACGTATGCTTGTGAATGATTATGGAAGTATGTTTGAGACCTGGGCCACGATCGGCCTAGGCAAAACGAGTGTAGCCGCACAGCACGGGCACCCAACACGTGGGCCTCTGGCAGTCGGGGGTCACGCAGGCGCAAGTGCGCCAGCGCGTGGCAGGTGTTAGGCGATTTTTTCGCTGAACCCACGGACTAGGTGTGGATCCATCTCTGCTTGTCTACAGAGAGCTCAAGCTGGCTGGCGAAGGCCCTCCGACAGCAAACGACCGCAAAAGCAGGGCGCTTGGTGCGAATAGATGGTCGGGACATGCGTGTACAGCCATAAGGGTAATAGCAGAGGCGCGGGGCTGGAGGCTCGGCTTCGGCTGAACCCTATAATGTGTGATGAATACATGAGTACTTACTGTACAGACTCTGAGGCCGTACCGCGCAAAGCGAATTCTATGAGATGTTACCGTTGTATTACGAGAAAGGGAGCGTCCAGCGTCGTGGCCTGAAGTGCAGACGGTGAATAACCAGATGAATGACGAGTTTAAACGACGTCCAGAGCTACATGACCCGTGCAGCAGCAGAGCACGTGTCGGAATTATAAGCCAGGGACCTAACCTATTACTTAACAATTGGCTGTGACAAAGTCCTCGTAGTCTTACCAACAGTATGTAATCAATGGTTTTCTCAACGTGAGACCAGGTGCAACCTTGCAGGATATGACCGTTAGATCGCGCTGCAAAGAAAAAACAGTGTGATTATTGAAGGGGTGAGTATGAACTCTCTCAACACCAATATGAATCATTTTAGCGCTTTTCTGTTTCGAGCGGTTTCTCGACCAATTCCACTTGAAGTCAAGGTAACGACGTGCGAATGGACGACCCTATCGACTTCAGTGTCGCCCACGAGTGCAACATCCAGAGTCGATATCCACAAATCTTAGGCGCAATTAATGGAGCATTTGAGCATTACAGACAAGTTTCCTGCACTAAACATTGACAAGCAACTCCAACTCAGTGTGATGTCGGGATTGACCCAAGCGGGAGTGTACTGAGAATGACCAATCTGAAGGGCGTGAGACGCCAGTAACGCGTCCTACGAGTCAAGGAAGCATATCGAGCCGCCTGACCAGCGGGTCTGCCCAAACGCCGAGTGCTGAGCTAGTTGATGTGGCCAGTACGCCAAGGAAGGCGATGGAGATTTCGAGCAGGCCGGAGACGCTGTAGATTTACCGTACGTCCGGTAGCCAGCCACGTGGTACAGTGTACGTTGCTACAGCCGCACCTGTGGATCCAAACGGGGGAGACGGAACAGGACATTAACCGAGAGCAACGCTGTGGACACAGATGAGGACGCAGTGGTCAGACGCCAGTCGGATCGAAACCCGTTTAAAGATCAACTCAGACGTGTGGTCGAGTGCGCTGCGGCGCGTCATGAGGGCTGACGTATACAGCCGAAGAGGATCAGAACCAACACGGACGAGGACATGATGTGATGATGATCAGAATCGTTGCGGTGGAGTTGCTGAAGACGTACACCAAAACCCACACGATCTTGGGGCAGTTGCCAGAGCTGACAGCCGATGTGGTGGAGATGGTGAAGTTAAAGAACGACAACGCGCAGAGTATGTCGAAGAAGAAGACACGCGAAGACGATGAGCGGCGTCACCAGATCATTATAATGACTACTGGAAAGAATGACCGAGCCGTCGATACCCACCGGAGTCCATTCGTGACACTCCAAGAGGATACCGGCAAGTCCTGAGAACGATATGCTGATCGGCGTGGAAGACGCGAGGCAACGGCAACGTGGCTGTCAGCCGGAGCGCCAACGCCGAGTAGTGGAGCGACCAATTACACACCACCGCTGTGGCATAAGAGAACACGGCCATCATCTGGAGTGCACAGGCACCGTCGAGACCACGGAAGCCACGAGATTTATCACGGTCGGTGCTGACGACAGCACGAAGGCCTCATCCGTTGTATGCTCCGCCAAGTGCTTCGTGTGCAGAAGTGGCTGTGAACCAGATTTGTGGCAGCCACGGTGAAGAGGAACGTGAAGGACCTGGTCATACCGGAATTTGAGCCGAAGAAAGGCGTCACTGTAGAAAATGGCTTGCGCTGCTGTCTAAAAGGTAGAAGGTATAAACAGCTTGAGTACTACGCCGTGGAGTAAACGAGAACTCTGTTACGCCATAATTACAAAGCGTATCAGCCTCGCTTTATCATGGGTTTCGGTGGATTGCGATACATCGAGGGAGGAAGACAAGACCTACAGCAAGCTGCGCGAGGATTGAGAGATTGCAGAAGAGGTACAGCACGCGCGACACGAAGACCCGAGATGTTTTCCCTGGCTCCTTTTGTACAATCATCGAGGCGCTCCACTCCAACACGACCTGTGCTTCCTAGTGAATGGGTTCCAGTCGCATCAGCTGGAGGTAATGTGCGCGATAAGACAGGGGTGCCCTTTGGCTCCCCTGTTTTTCATCATTTATTTCATCATCGCTAAGTATCTCATGCATATTGAGGAGCCACTTCACGACGTTGTTAGTTTGCTTTGCTTTGAGTTCCTTCTTATACTTTGTAAGAGGGAACGCTTGCGGCTTGTATCTTGTCAAATCAACACGCGCGAGGTAGTGAAAGATGTCACGACCCGCATCGAGATTGGCAAGAGTATCGAAATAGTGATCAAAATATTTTTCATCACCGACACGGCTTTCACTGGCGACGAGACACATGTATCGACGATCATTGGCTTCGATGATGGAGCCAAAATCATTGTTACATAATTTGCGTAGTCATTGACTTCATTGTTTCGAGACCCTTGCGATCAATCTGCGTACGGTCGTCGGTGATATAACTCTTCATTTGATTGTTCATAGAGCGATTGTTTGAGTCAAACGCTTCGTCTAGTACAATTGATAGCTTGCTCTGTCGAATACTGTTAAATCGAGCAGTAATACGCTCCATCGACGGACATAGAAGACTACTCTGAGGGCCAATCACAAAACGATGAAAGATGTCAAACAAAGGATTCTTGCCACATCTCTGCGTGCCTTTAATGAGAGGAACCATCTTCGTTTTCACATGCGGCTTCTGAATCAGATGAGCAAAGTACCTCACAAAGAACTGATATACACCATCGTTACTATCAGATAGCACATATTTGATATGATCAAGCCACACATCAACTCGCTTTTGATTGATCACATACTCAGGATCGTACACATGAGGAAACCCACTGAATAGATTAAATACACGAGGATTATTCCTATGAGCGTCAAATGGGCCATATGGATGAACATCAGCAGATTTATGATTCACCAAATGCACATGAATGACACTCATTTTGAGTTGGGCAACTGCTGGCTTAAACTGAGGGCTGTATTTGTAAGAAATGGCCATTTTGTAGGTTTGGAAGACTTTTCCAACTGGAATGAACTCAATTACATCCACTTCTTCCACGCCGAAACGAGGTTTTGTATTATTCTTTCCATACCACATTGGCAAGCCGTTGATATCGGTTCGCACAAGGGTTTGTCGGATCAGCAGTGCGAGTTTGGATACATCAATAGTCACATTACGGAGCGAGGACAAATCATATAGATCAACCTTGTTGCTCTCCCGAAATAAATCCTTGTCCACAGCATCATGTCATCAACAATCTTCTTCAAAATGATTATTTTAATCTCATTCTCATCGGTGATCTGTTTGGTGTATTTCGCAGGGATAGCTTCAGGCTTGGCTTTTGGCTTGACACTATGCTTTGATTTAGGCTCTGGGAGTCTCCGACTCCTCGGACATCCGAGCTCCTTCATTTTTCGTTCGAACTCGTCAATTATTTTAGATTGACGTTTAAGTTCCGCGTCCATATCTTTTACTTTGGTATCGTTTCTGGTTTCATCATCAACATACTTCCTCAAGCAAGCTATTTGTTGCATATCGAGCACCAGCTTCTCAGCCTCTGCTTGATCTTGATTCTCATGGTAATTTGACGCAAGAATAAGAAACATCCATAATCGTAACTGTTTCTTGGTCGGCGTAGTCGTTGCTGAAGTTACTTCTTCCTCAGCTTGCACCGCATATTCCGCATACGCTTTCGCTTGCCTCTCACTCTCATAATCTTCGAAGTAGGACTCGTCCGGGATTTGATTATGAGATTCGTCCCAGACAATGCTATCTTCATCGCTACTATAGTCGTCCGATGATTCATACATCCATGAGACATTATGCTCCTTAGGCAGATTTGACTGCTTGTCTGTTGAATCCGTAATTGGAACCATCTCCACTGCTTGGGTCGGCACAGAGCCGCATTGTGGCGAATTCAACTTTGTCTTCGCTGAAATAACCTCATCTTCATTGTCAAAATCATATTCGTTGTCTGAATTATATAATTTTTCAGAATCTGAATTATATTCCTCCTTATATACCGCGCTATCCGTGGCCACCGGTTCGACATTCGATTCATCCAGTTCTGGAACTTTGCTTACTTCGACATTCGAGGCCTCGACGGGCTCGATCACCGATGGCGCTGGTGTATCAACAACCTCAAGCGACGACTGGGGTATTGACTTGTGGTGGCATTTCTTCTACTATATTACTCTCCATGA
>JAADVW010000927.1:0-12417 GCA_023335875.1 Elongisporangium prolatum
CCGCGTCGCACATGTACTCTCTCGTCGTCTCCAGTCTTCCATCATATCGCGCGGTTGGCGCTCCCTTGAGAGGGGGGTGATGTAACGGGGCGTATCCCCGTTACATTATCAGGTGCATTGGTTGCGCCTTTACATTTGTAGGTAGGGTTTTATCACAGTTTTACATAAGTAGGTAGGGTTTTACACATAAGCCAGGCACAGCCGGCGTATGTCACGTGTCGCTCGCTGATTGGATGAAATTTGGGACGCAGCCCAAATTTCAACCAATCAGGCCAGAGCTTTGTATTTGAAAGATAAATAAAAATCAGAGTTGAATTTACCCGCTTCCTCAGAGTCGCTTACGTGTAAGCGAGTAACGGCACACCTGGCCCGTTACAACCATTAAACGAGAAAATGTGTCACAACCTGTACCCTCTTTTGATACCATAATGTAATTTTCAGCTAAGCCCCAAGCAGGGGAGTCGGTCGTCCGGAGAGGTGTCACCTCCAGAAAAAATGTTTGTATGCAAAATAGGATGTGTTTTGGTTTTGACCAGATCAGTCGATGTTGCAAGTCCATCGTGATTTGGGTACGGGCGCCCATCTTTTCTGGCGGGTGGAGTACAGGTGCCCGTGTTCAGCGTTTTCTGTCAGTGGGAATGTCTGAATCTCAGACGACGGAACAAAACGAGGGCATGGATGCAAATGCTGATGCTTCAGCGTCGAGTAAAAGGTAAAGGATCAGCAGTTCACGATCACGATCTAAGTCGTACCCTTGCGTCTGTGCGCTGTGATTGACTTACGATATTGACAGCAACATAAGGCTCCCAACACGATACTGAGCGCTATCATACCATCTCACTAATTGTTGTGACACTGGCTGACGTGTTGTGATTGACCCTCAGGGCTGTGAACGGAAGCGCTTTCCATGCCATGATTTTCAAGCTGCATCGCATTCGAAAATAGTTAAAATTAGTGTGGATATCTACCTCCGCGGATTTGTACATCGTTTATTTCGCCTTAGCTGTTCATACATTGTTAACACTACTAGCCCATGGATTCAGTGTGCCACTAGCACAGCACAGCATGTCGTAACAGCATGGCGCTGAAGCTCGTTTGACTCAAGTTGCAACCTCCTTGTAAATGGGTTTGCTCTTATAAAGGGGTTTGCTCTTATATAAGGAGATGCATGATCGGGAATTTTTGGGTGCCCATATCGAGCAAACAAACGGGTACGGGTACCCATTTTCTTTTGACAAAACGGGCCAGGTGGGTAAGGGTGCCCATGGTTGGCCAGTTGCGAGCTCTGCAGTAAGGGGCGCGTTGAAGGAACGGGCTACTTTTGATACCCCCTCGAATCTGATCGAGATATTATATATTTAGTTATAAAGGTTTACTATTGTACTGTTATATGACATATATTTAAATTCAGGCTGAAAAACAAATGGCGTGCGTCTTCGTCACCATGGACCAGCAATTGCAGCTCTGCCTGAAGCGCGATGAACAGCCGACATGGTCCTTGACAGATCTCCTTTTTGATGGCGACGACACGCCCTACTCACTCAGCCTGCTAGAGGCTATTGAATGGCTTTTTGTTGAGTGACAGCATCTATTTGAGGGGACAATCCATAACTGCTGGCGTCATTCCGGTCTGCATGTTGACGTGCTTCATTAACTTAATCGAGTACATTTAGAATCTCATGTCTCGTGTCCTCTATCATCAGAAATAAACCCTTTCTAAAACGATATAGCAGAACCATATTGTCGGTTCCTATCGAAAATGGCGACGGTGTTTGGTTGAATCGCCGAAGCCCCAATCGACGAGCCCTCATGTCCCGATATTTTACCTCTATGAGAGGTTTCCAAACGCGAATCAGATCGGAATTCAGGCTTCAGTCAAAGCGGACCCAACACCAACAACAAGTGGCGGCAACACGAAGGAAAACGACGGAGCCGCTGCAAGCGCACTAGCGCACTCGACCTCATCTCATTCATCACCTACCAGCGTACAACAGCGTCTCCTATCGGTCGTAGATGCGGCGCCACGCGCTCACAGCGTTCTCCAAACACCGCTACCTTCAATAGCTCACCCAACTTACGCACACAACTAGAGCTGGCAACGTTCAAGTTTCGCCAGACATTTACCTCAACGTTTAGCACAGGTTTGAAGCTCTTTTTTACCCGAACCTAAACCTGTGTCTATCGTGAATCGACGAAATGGAGGAACGAAATGGCAATGATTGAGATCGATTCAAGTCGTGTAGTACCTGTTGATCTTAAGCGCGGTCTCGGCCGCGGCCTACTTCGCGCTGTCCGTCCCAGGTTTCATCACCATGTACGTATCTATTCCTCGTCGGCTTAGATCTCTCATGCTAATCACCTTGCCTATCACTTTGGCTGCAGATAACACGGCGCGCTGGTCTTGCTCGTGGTAGTGAGTCTCGGCATCACGTTCTGCGCCACCATAATCGTCGGCAAGGTCGTGAAAGCGGTGCACAACAAAAAAGAGGACATGGTCGGCAACCTGCAGACGCTGTCGTAGATCTTTCTCTCAATCGGCTCCGTCTTGGGCTCCATAGTCTCTGGCGTGGCGCTCAACTCGTTCGGACTGCAAAGAGTTTTCTTCAACTCGGCGCTCGGCCCGCTCTGTGTCTTGATCGTGTTACTGCAGCTGTCGGAGAAGTCTTTACACGGTGCGCGCGACCTGAGCTTCTTGGGACCGTGACGAGCCAATGCATGCTGCACGCTAGCGCTTGTCGCGGTGGACCCGATCTGCTCTCGCCCAATGCTCTGAATCTTCCTGTCCAACGCACTACCGGCCAGTATCGTTGAGGGATTGTTCAGCTACAACACCAACGAGCTGCACTTCTCCAAGTCCTTCCTCCGACCATCGACAGCCTCACGCTACTGGAAATGACCACCGTGTACAACGCCTACTTCCACGACACGCCGTTTTGCCGCCTCTTCTCCCGCATCCAGTTGGTCTCGGCCGCCGTCTAGTTTGCCGAGTGCTCGTCTCGCACTGGACCTCGCGTTGGGCATGGACGATCGGCTCTTCAGGGCTGTTCTTACGAAAGGAGCGCCGAGTAGTGCGCTCCCAATTCTTGACACTCGAATTAGATTGGCTATTTTCGGTGATAAAAAGTTTGGAGCGCCGCACTCTCCGCTCCACCTTTATTTTTGGAGCGCGGAGCGCGGCCTCCACTTTTTTAGGAGGGATGACCTACAAATAGATTAGGAATGTTTTCATTTAGAGTTATGGTCAAAGACGGCTTCATCCTTAACGCATACAAAATAATGGTTTGTAGACGCCGCATCTTAACGATGCTTGCTATGTACATGTTTGTACGAATACGGAATCCGGAACACTAGAAGACAGAAGTTTTACTCGTGATCGAGCATTCCACATTCCGATACAGGCGCTTGGTTCTCATGATATTGAGACCTTTCTTGAGTAGACTCTTGGATCTGTCCAGTCTGTGACCAATCTTGGCAGTCTTCGGAGTTTTCATCTCGCTCGTACTCATCGAATAGATCCACCGGATAATCAAACCAAAACGTGAGACTGAATGGACTTGAGCTGCACCATGAATAAGTACAGCAGACTTGAGAACAAACGTGGCAATTTATAAGACTTGAGGTTAAGATCTGCACAGTGTAAATGTCGGTAAAATTTCTCTCCGCACAGGAACTGATACAGGAACCTTACCTAAACATAGGGTGGGCAGCTAGCGCAGGCCGCCGTCGTCCGCGTAAACCGTGCTCGACGTGCAAGTGATGCCGTTCAGTACGTTCGCCCTGCTCCTTCAAGTCCGAGCACGACAGCGGGATCACGATCACGGCAAACACGATGGCCGCGTGCACAATGGTTTGTGGTCATGAGCACGCGGAGAAGCGACTGGCCCCAGACGACAGGCGACGGGAAGGTTGTCTTAAAGGCGTCTCGTTCTTCGGCTCGTCAGTGGCTCATCGCAGAGAACCTTGCCCTGACATGTGACTGCACGAGCGGAGCCTTCTTGACGTTGGTGCGGAAGCGCCAGATGACGGCAAGATCCAAATGCTTCGTCGGTTCATCCAGCAGTCGGGGTTCTGAGGGAGAAAAGGCCATGTAAAAAATCGGAGTGTGTACTACATACGATATATATATGACCACAATAGTCCCATTCTTTCTGGCAGACAACGTTCACTCTTCTTTGGGAGCGCGCTCCTATTTCGTAAGAACGAGCGGTGAATGGCACGCCGTATCTGCTGGTCCGAGTTGAGCGCGCTCCTTTTCATAAGAACGGACCTCATCTTCGACGACGAGATCCTCTCGGACGTGGTCGCGTTGATCAAGAATATGCCCTCGCTCGTGCTGTGCACCAGGATCTTCCCGTCGGGCGTGATGTTCGCGCTGCTTATGTCCATCTACAACTTCTCTTGGTCCGTGTCGCCATACGACGGTTTGTAGATCTGCCGCACACTGCTGATCTCCAAGACCGACTTCTCGGGTCTGGTGCTGGCTGTCGTGCTGCGTAGCGCTGCCAAGGTCGTGCCACTCTTCTTGCTGTTCATGGTTTCCGCGACCGCGGCTATGCAGAGCTCTACGCTGGCCAGCAAAACCGACGAAGTTCAGCCTATGGACGTCTTGCCCGTGAACGAGGTAAGCAACGACATCGAGACCACGCGGCTGCGCACCAATGAACTCATATGAAAGTGTCTATCCGTCACGTGGCAGGGTGTAGCCACTCAAGTGGCAAGTGTGGTCAATTATATATATTCTTGCAGCTCGTTGTCATGCTTGCCTCGTCATGAACAGTACGTACCACATACCAAATTGCATTACGTCCAGCACACGTGAGCGAACACGGAATACTAAATAAATGTTCTAGCAGCTGAAGGATTCTATCTTCGTGGAGCGAAGTATAGTAGATGGCAGATCAAGTTCGTAAATTTGCAGCACTATTGGGTGTAGCAAGACCAAGAAAGGTGCTGAATATCTCGTCTTGTCGGCATTGTGGGCCAAGAAGATTAAGTCTTCAACTAGCACTAGTGTCAACGTTCACCGTCGAACGCTCACAATATTTTCGCTCGTCGAAAACACCCGTTCCGAAGATACGGGCGTCGCAATACAGCCAAGCCATTTTGTAGCCAGTCCAGCCATCATCGGAAGCTGTGAGCCGTTTTTGCGAGCCACCGCGTGTCGGGCGTCATATTGACAGGAGACGTCAAGCACATCGCGAAAATGGAGACCACTTCCGCTGCGCACGCAGCCCTAACGTCAACGACTGCAGACACTGTATTACTTTGATGGCGAGGCTCGACGCCATACGAAAGAGCGTTGTAGCGATCGATCACGACCTGTCGTGTGCGAATCCGTGAAAGAAAGGCTGGCGGCCCAGTCGGTCCTGGTGAAAGTGAGCGATACTCCTGCATATCAATGATAGCTTCAGTCATCAGTTGCTTGGCATCTTCTATCTCACAAGGCTTGAGTCCATGCCGCCATGGTCTCGTTTAGTGCCTTTGCGATCTTCTCCGTTGTATGTCGACCAAGAAAACTCTCGATGCCGAGTGTTCATGTGTGAATATTAAACTTAACGTCGACGTAGTGAATTGTGGATGCCATGAAGCTGTGCATGCTACGGTACGTTCACAAGTCCGTCGTCAGACTGTAGTATTTGCACGCATTGGAGATCCGTTTCGCCAAGACTTGGCGTTTCGTCACTGCCATGCTCGCATTGAGTGCGCGTAGCTCCGTGCGCAGCGGTATGGATACCTTGACGCCTCCAATCTCTGCAGCAACGAAGTTCAAAACACGATAAAGTCAAGATCTTCCACCAATGTATATGGATGCATGCTGTCAGCAATCCACTTGGTCAGTAGATGGTTCGCGTACTCTTGGTCACTTGCAGAGACCACAGTATTTGGGTTCGTTTTTGTCCGTCCTTTCTCGATGTCGAGGCGCAGTCGTTTCCGCTCCTGTTTGTCGGCCTTGATCGTTTCATACACATCCAGCATGGCTCGCTGTTTGGTCTCCATATACTGTCAAACCTCGTTATTGCCTCTAACGCAGTGAATGAGGACCTCGCACAGCTTGCAGTATGCAAAGTCGCAGTGCTCCGTGGTGAGCTCGTCGTCAACGTAGGTGCGCGAACGCTGCCTTGGCTGCCGACTTGACACACAGCCAGTAATTCTCGCCATGCTTCCGCTTCATCTCGTACAATCAGACCCGTGCGCCTGCCCATTACGTAGGAACGTTTCAGGATGAGAATGCGTTTGAACTAACTTCCGTGTCAAGCACTCTCAAGATTGAAACGGTCGAGACCAATAGTGAAATTATTTGAGAGAGAATCGACGTTTAGTCCCACCTTTAAAAACCCCTTAACGTGAACCTGAAATTTAGGGTCACTCCCTGTTAACAAACTTTTCAAACCTTAGTGTTGCCAGCTCTATCCATATCTTCACCGTTTTGCCGTGAATGCACACCTCAGATCGGTGTGTGTGTTTTTTGGAAGCCAACTTCTCGTACAGACACTACTCGAACTTACTGCTTCCTGTTTCCGGACGCTGCTGCGCTCGTCTTGCCACCGCAGTCGTAGAGAACCCTTCATGGGAATCCCAATTCCTTACAATGTCATACAGATCGTTTTGAGAGAAATTTGACACTACAAACGAATCTCCGAAAATACAGATGGTTTGCAGAGATGGTCTCATCTTGACCGGAACGGGTACATAAAGTCGCGATAGAAAAACAGGCAATTGTCAAGGCGCCTAGTCTGCGAGCTGATGTTACCAACGCTGACTACTGCTTTTCGGAAATTTTTCTCAATATACCGTGGCGACATGCAGACAAACTTCCCACGAATGATGAAGTTTGTATCCCAATGCCAATTTGCGCAATACCAAGATCATTTCTGGATAAATACTCATGTGCAGCGCGAACGTAATTACTACTGCTTCGGGAATCGAACGACGAAGTAACTGTGGACTACCTACCTCCATCAGAGTGACGAAAACCACTTCGACCCACACAGAAGCAGAGAGTACTCTATATCCTACCGAAATCAGAACTGACACTGTACCATCTTAGCGGGCATATTAATATTGCCCGTGCACAATGTTTTATCAGAGCAGAAGTGAAGCCGGTCATCAAATGCCGTAAGGAGATATGACGAAAGGAACAAAATGGTCAGACCTTTTCCTCATGCTCGTATCCGCTGGGACTCGGAAATTTGAATATAAATTTTGGCTAGTGGCGTCCATTCGCACTTCGCATGCGTCAAGTATGTAAGCGTTACGTGGCCGCATTAACAAACTCGAATTGCTCTCCGCTCACGATGATACTAAACGGAGAGGAGGCTCCAGAAGAGCTGGCTAACTCGCCACATTGTTAAAGACATTCAGAATGTTTTCCAGGAAATCCAAAGAAGTGTACGGAATCAAATCATGTATTGTTGATGGCGCACCACGGGACTGCAGCATTTAACATAAAAGGAATCACAATTTGCAGCGCTCTGGGACTGCCTCCAATGCATGGAAAATGCCTTCAACCAAAAGTACCAGAGCTTGGCATCAACGGAGAGTGGACTAAATATTCTGCGGACACCACAAGGTAAATACACCAATGTCTCCATTGTAATTACATATGAATATAACGTGATTTCCTGCGGCATGCTACATTGAATCGATGAAAGACAGACCGAAATCTGGCCATCTTGTCGGCATATACCGTTTGGCGGGCGGGACATTATTTTTGATGGCGATCCTAGGCAGCCGAGTCCTGTGATGTAAGGAGGTGAGAGACTTGTTTGGTAGAAGGCAAATTGAAAAGTGATTCATTTCGAGCGGTCCTTAGTTCGCTGTTGCTACATCTAAGCCGCCACTAAGTATCTGCGCTTCTTTGGCGTACGCGCTGGATATTCTCCATGCGTCGACCAATCACGCTTCAATATCTTTATGCATCATATGCAGACCTACACGTCACGTACTACTAGTTATCTAATTGGCTATAGGCTCTGGGAGATATTCTACAAGACGTAATTAACCGAATGAATGTGTATGCCGTGAGTGTAGGTGGTATACGTAATTCTCGGAATGTTTAGGTATGCCATGAGTATAGGTGCGACTGTGATCCACATCCTTGCACTGACTGCGATCTCCACTTCGGTTGCAGCCTGTTGTTGTAGCTCTCTTCCACTAGCCAATCGTACTTGAGCTGGCTTTCTTTTCTCCGTGGCTCCTTGCCAAGTCATAAAGGGCAGGATAAAAGTCTGCCTGTCTTCTTCCCAAGTCATTTCGCTCGTCTCAAAGTCCATCGTGGCTGCTTTATCACTCATGAAATCCACGCCGAATAGGAAGGTGTCACCAACGTCAGGAACTACGAGTGCGTCTACCACAAACTCTTGCTCATAGTGGGTTTTCATGTAGAATCTCCATACTCCTCGTACTGGGAATTGCACTCCTCCAATACCTTCATTTGCATTAACTGGAGATTTGATTCGTCTAGGCGTTCCATAGGCCATCCATGACGATCCAGCGATACTGTATCTTGCACAAGAATCCAACTTGACAGCGCATTGGCGTCCTCGCACCCACACAGCAGCTGTGGACAATCCATCTCGTGCGACTGCTATCATTTCTTCCTTCGCCGTTGGCGATCCAACACCGACCGCCTTGTACGCTATAGCAGCACGGGCAGTCGCATAGGCCGTAGACGTACGAGTTGCATCCGCCTCCACTTTGTTGCTTGGTCGAGCGCCCTTCACTGCGCGTGATTTAGTTTCTCTCCACAGCTTGTGACTCATTCCATCAGCAAGTTCCAGGCTTTCTCAACAAACAACATCTGCAACGTTCGTGATCGGTTCACCACACTTGTATCGAATCCAAAGCGTTCGGCTACGAGTGCCACAGCACCAACCCCTCGACGTTGCCTCCTCGAGGTCCGTCGTTCTCGCCGCAGCGCGCTCCGCATGTCTTTCAACGTCTCATATTGCGATTTCTCTAGCGTTTCTTCGGGCACAGCTTGATCACGCAGGTGCCGCCGTTGCATCAAGGTCTTGAGCACCCAAGCTTGATCCTCAGCATGCTTCTGATCCTCGTCATCCGGCCGTAGGCGCATATCACGCAAGACTGCGTCGATCTTCTCCAGATGCACCATCTCCTGGTGGACTACTTCCGCAAACGACGCTCTCTTCGCAGCTGACGAGTTACCGTCACTCTCTTGGTGATCTCTTTCACAGGCTCTCGGCTCGACTGCTCTTTGCGTCACTTCTTTATTCGCCGCGCTAATAGCGACCTTGACCGATGCCATGCTACTCTGCTTCGCGCCCTCCCCAGATTCCACTACGTCCGGAGGCTTCTCTTCAGCACCGATAGACGTCGTGCGGTTGCTCACCACAGCGGGCTCAATAAGTATCTCGCTCTGTTCGTATTTGCTCATCTCTTTCGCTGCAGCGTTCCTTTTCTTCAAGACTCTACACAGCCTTTCGTTCACTGCTGCCGCACATTTCGTTCTCAGATCGGCTCCACATGGATCCGCAGTTGACCGTGTCGTCCACTGCTGCGTTTCTTCAACTTCGGGTCGTAACACTCCATTGCTACGCTGACTTCGGCCTGCTACCGGTGACTTGGGGCCACGTCCACTTACTGGTCTCCTCCCTGTTTTTTTTCTTGGTTTGCTGGCCATCTCGCTTCGGCACTAGCACACACGCTTGTCAGTCCGACTACTGCCGCTCTTCGGCTGTTCTGGTTCTTCGTTTTCACCGCGCTTCCGCCTCTGAGCCGCTTTTTGGCCGTCTCTTTCTTGGCGGAGCCTCACGGCTTCTCTTCTCAACTCAAGCACCTCCTCTACGTGTTCTTTCTTCATTTCAGACCTATCCAGCGCCTTCGCGTTGACGTCTCGGGGTCCTGATTCGGGAGCAAGTGGTGTCTCAGGCAATAGGTTCTCCCTTCCTATGCCTGGCCGCTGTTTCCCGCTTGCATTGAGGTTGATTGCTGTGCTGCTGATTGTTCCGCCGGCGCTGTGCCCTCTAGCACAACCCGCTCCGTGCATTTGCTCCAGAAGTGGCCTTGAACACCGCATCGATGACAGAGAGCTTCCGCTCGATTGATTCTCTTCCTCGGACGATTCTCGTCATAGTTGTAGCGTCGCTGCTCTTCACGGGGTCCGCTGAGCCCCCCTTGTTGCTGTCGGTGATCTCCGCGACCTCCACATCGTTCCTCTCGCCGGCCACGCTGGTCGTACTGCCCTCGGCGATCCTCATAACGTCCACTATGACGCTGATCTTGGTGCTCTCGGCGCCCATGGGGTCCATAATGCCCACCGCGGCGGATCTCATTCGTACGCTTTCCATGTGGAGTCTGGTCGTCGCTGGGAGCTTGTCCACCCTGCAGCTCTTCTTGCTCTGCCACGGGCTCCGGTACTTGGTCTTCCTGGCCGCCCGGCTCCGCTCTCACGCAATACACTTGAGCGGCCTCTCGTCGCCCACTCGCAGATGACGTGGTTGGGGTGATGGGTCTGGTCCGTGATGTGGACCCCACCACATTCTGACCAATCGCTGAATATCTTCTATCATTCCGCGAGCTTCCTGCCGGGCCCCTCCTAACTGTTGGTACCGCCTCTAGCTTGTCGCTCCTCTTGCGTGCGGGATCGGCGATCGAGACTTCGTGTTCTGTCGCTCCACAGACACGCGACATGCGATCTACGGCTTCGCTGAAGGTCAACTCGCGTTTTTCCATTTTTGTCGAGCAGAATGCGCGTTAGCTGTCGGCCCCACGCCGTTCACAAAGGCGTTCAAGTACCAGCCGTCATCCACATTCATGCCGCTGCCAATCAGCCGGAGTGCCGTGGCATAATCGTCATAAGTCTCTTGCGCTCGCTTGTATCGCATGGCCACTTGCTGCAACACTTACGTCTTCGTCTCGCGCCGGCCATAGCGCTTCTGAAGCCGCTCTCTCAGCTTGCTATACGTCTTATCCTCATCCTTCGACGTCCCATGATCCATGGATATCCATATTGAAGCTTCACCACTTAGCTTTGGAATCGTCGCATAACAGAGTTCCTTTTCACTCCACGGCTTGATGCTCAGACTGTTCAAACCATCCACGGCTCGTGCGAGACGTGCCAGCCACACTTCCACAGCAACTCCTTGCTTGGGCTCGAAGTCAGGAACGACCAGATCCTTTGGGTTTCTCTTTTGCGCCGGTTGCTCTACCACCGCTGGCGTTTGATTCACAGCTCTCTGCAGCTCATCACGGCGTGACGGAAACTCATCCCGACGTTGCAACGGCGCGTATGAGGCTCTCGACGACGTCCGATACCCTGGATAGTATGGAAGTTCATCACACGGCGGTGTCGAATGGCTCCTCAGCGGCGTACTTCGCGCTCGCTCTTGACTCATGCTGCGGCTTCGACCAGCAGCTCTCCTTCCTCTCGGTTCATAATCATAGCGACTCCAGCGTGGTAGTGATTCATCATCCTCATGATCATAGCGGCGCCGATCTCGTTCTCGCGAGTGCCACTCTTCGTCTTCTCGACGGCTCGTTCATCTTCGGTAGCTGCGGGCTCGTCCTCATGCAGCCACCGGTGCACATACTCTTCCTCAACAACACGTTCTGGACGCCGGCGCTCAACCGCACGGGCGGCACGTACCTGGTGACGCTCTTCATCACCCTCTTCTCGTTCTTGACGTCGCAGGGTATTCTCCTCTGCACGCTCTCTTTCATCAGCCGTATCCACATCGCTCTCAGTGGGTGGGTCACTGTCATGATCATCGCCCAGATCGCCAGAGGAAGCCGCAGCAAAACTCACGCTGGTCCTCGGCGTGCTCTGAGAGCCTCGACGAATTGATGGCCTCACAGGCCGACTGGGTGTCGTCTTCGACTTCACTGGCGTCCTAGGCCTGCTCCCACGCCGTGACGCATTCACACTTGGCGAGCTCGTGCAGCTCGTCGTCCTCGCACTCGCAGTACTTCCTCGAGTGGTGACCGGAGTCGCTGGGGTTTCTCGTCTTCGCGATTGATCTCCGCCTTGACTCTGGTCCGGCTGTTCAGACAGATGCCTCACGCGTTCGTTTCTCGTCTCCACCATGCTGTATCAGTGCTGATACGCTTGGCTCAGGTCGGTACTGGGCGGCGTCAGAGGCTGGGGTGCTTGAGCCGCCCCAGTATGACCACCAAGTAATAGGTTCGTGGTCGGTCTCTACACCGACGACACACGCTCCGCTGCTGCGCTGGTTGGTCGTGCACAGCCCAGGCAGACGATCACACTTGCTCTCTCTTTCTCAATCCTCTTTCTGCTGCACGTCCACCGTCCACACGACGAGATCACAGCTCTCTCTGGTCGCTCTACAAGCACAGATTCTCTCAGTTTATCGTTGCGGTGCGGGGGTCCTCACTTATATCACTCCACACGCACACATGCCGGCCACCCAGGGTTCGGCTACCGGCGCACCGGCCTTA
>JAADVW010000928.1:0-12391 GCA_023335875.1 Elongisporangium prolatum
AGGCCACGTGCATGACACAAGCGTCATGTCTGGTTGACTGCTTGACAACATGTGGATCTAGCGTCAGCCGAATCAGTTTATCGCCACTCCCGCCGTTCTGTCGTGGTCGTGCGTCCATCATGGTTTCAATCTGACCTGCGACGTGGTGCACAATCTGATTCCACTCGGACTGTCTCCTACAAAGAGGTGTCGTGCTACAATACTTGCGAACTTTGTGTTCCCTTCACTTAAGTACGAAGAAAGTCTTTCGTCGCATCATACCTTTGGATCTGAACTCAGGGCGGTCGGATGCTGCTCCAGGTCGGCGCATGCATCACCGGCATCGCTCTCTTCCAGTTCCTCGTGGGCGGCGGAGTCGCCCGCTTGACTGGCAAGAGCAGCTCACCGCGCTCAGCAGTTGCCAGTGGCGCCACGCGAAACGATCTGCATGTGAAGCGCAAGCTGCAGCACGCGCTCACTGGACTCATGATCTACGCAGCTGTGCGCAACTTTGGGCCGTGGATCGCCACACGCATACTCTTTGGCTGCACAGTCGCGCTCTACCTGCTGCAACTACTGCGCAAGGTCAGCGCTACAGTGGATAGTCTGTACCTGTTCTGCTTCATGGGCATCTTGCGGCGAGACGAGATCACGCAACGTGTGCTGCCGGGCGCGCTTTACTTCCTGCTTGGATGCGCGCTTGTCACAGCGTTGTACCCGACGCTCATTGCGCAGCTCGCGATCCTCCATGTACGTAGTCCAGTCTCGTACGAGTGGGATGGTGTATCTAATGGCTATGTCGATAGCTCTCCGTGGGAGACCCCGCTGCCTCGTTCTTCGGCACACTCTACGGTCGCAGGAACAAGAAGAAAGGCAAGCTCGCGCTCAGCAGCAAGTCCTGGGCTGGCTTCATCGGCTGTCTCTGCGTCTCTGCGCTGGCCAGTGCGATTGCATTCGCCTACGATGCTTCAGATGTGAATGCCTGGCTGCTGCTGCTGCAGGCGTTCGGCGCTGGAGTTAGCGCCGCTTGCGCTGAGAGCATTAACGTCGGCGGGTGGGACGACAACCTGTCGCTACCGCTACTCACCGGCGGATTCATGCAGCTCGTGGTCTTGACGTACTCGGCATTCGATGCCTTGATAGCGACTGCTTCCTGATCGAGTAGAGAACCAACACTAGCGACCAATACAACGGATGATATATGAGGTCCATTCCTACAACCACGACGCATTCCGGTAGATAAAACGAGCCTAAATGCCGTTGGTCGTGCTGCTCAGACAGCCCACGCGGATGTTAGCGAAGGTTACGGTTGCATGGGGCACGTTTGCCTTGAGATCTGTCGGATTGCCACTGTCATATCCGCACAGACCGCGCACAGATCCAGGGCCGTCCTTGAACGTGCCGTCTAGCCATTGCATATGATGCGTGTCATCAGCCCAGAGACTCATGGCCAGCACGACACCGCGCTTGAGCGCCTCGCCCATGCGCTTCAAGCCACCGACAGCCACGTTAGCGTTGGTCTCGTTGAACACGTGCTTGGCCTGTGAGCAGGTTCGATCCATGATCGTACGCAGCGGATCCACATGCGCCACGTCGATCTTTGGGTTCCAGATGCGGCGGTTGTTTTGCACGTAGAACCGCTTGACCTCAATTAGATCGCCGTTGTCTGTCCCGTCGTCCGTGATGAACTGCGTCACGACTGAGAACGGCTTGGTCGTGTCCAGCTTGTAGCTCTTGCCAGGGCCGTAGAACGAGTGATCGCCCATGCGGAACGGATTAAAGTCGCAACCGTCACGGTCACACGGGCCTTTGTACCAGCTATCGCCTTCGCCACACTCCTCGGGAGTCGTGCATTTGTGCTGCCCGCCTTCGTTCAGGTTGCACGCATGGGTCGTAAATGCGCTGCCCATGCTGTTGGCCTCCCAGACGTCAAATTCCATGCAGCAAGAGCCGAGATTGTTCATATTGGCTCCGCCCTGAACGAACTTGACGTCGCGTGGGCACTGCGCATCGCAATAGCCTGTGCCGTAGGCAGCACCGGCAGCATTATGCTGGCTCTTGCCGCCGTCCTTCTCCATCTCGACAAAGTAAAGTGCGCCGTTGAGACCACATGGAAGCTGTGAGACGTCCACGTCGAATGTGAACTCCTTGTTAAGTAGCTTGAAGTGCTTGTAGTTGTCTTGGCCCTCGAGCAGGAACATGCGCGAGCCGACATTAGTGCCGTACGGGTCCACTGTCACGTACTGGATCGAGAGCGCACTATCCTTGGTCTTGATGCCGTACGTGCCTTCGTAGTTAGCGCCTTCGATCGCACAGCTCTGCGCACACGTGGCCGGATCTGGGCAGAGCTCCGAGTTGAACGGGCAGCCATCGTACGCGTCCTTCTTGTGCAGCCAGCGCCAGTTCGAGTCCAGCACGATGCTAGTGGCAAAGTTGGAGCAGCCGCCAGCCTGGGTGCATTCGAACGTCGTGAGTGGCGGGTGGTTCTCGGGCGTAAACGATCCAACGAGTTGCCCTTGGACTGCGGTCTGGAGCCCCCAGACAGCGTATAGGACAGGCAGAAGCAGACGTGAAGGCATACATAGCTTCATCTGAACAGGAACGTTCGAAGCGATGCAGATGAACCAAAACAATGATAATGTGAGCTTTCAAGGAGCGCGCTCGAAGGCAATCACAAAGGGTCCTCTTTCGTCTCTTGGCCATGGCGTCGCTTCAAGCAGTCGCTGCAATCCTGAGTGGACGGGTGGCGCTAAAGCCCCAGCACCGAGATCTTCGAGACAAGGCACCTCTTGGAAGCCTCAAGCGTCGCCTTTGAGATCTTGATTGAAGCATATTCTCATTTCATACGTCGAATGTCTGGGTCAATACTATATTGTCAATTCCAAATTTTTCGATCGACGCAATATCGACCAGCTACAGTATTAGGCATACAGAGCGAAATGGCATACTGAAATGACGGATTTGCAACCAGTCACGGTAAAACAACACGGTAAACGGTTTACTAAAAATTTATTTTTGCCCGTGCAATTTATCTTCCCCGGGCCAATGAAAACGGTAAAACGGCAAATCCGACGCGCCAAATTTCCCGACTCTGGCGCTCCATGATAATCAGAATTACTCAGGTTAGGCCAATCGGGCCAATCGAACGCAACCGCCTCTTGTGTATTTAAGTGCATCCACAAGTGGTTATGAGCCCAAGTAACCGTGGGAAGATACCAAGCATCGTCTTCGATGGCGACGCAAGCAAGTGGTCGGAGTACCGTACGACCATCAAGCTCTACCTCCAGTCGGTGAATCTCCTCGGCTACGTTCTAGTGGATGGCTACGATGGCACCCAGACGTTTAAGCTGGGATGACGATTCCACCCATCTACGTCGACGATTCCGCTTCGAGCCCCGGGTCGACACCGAATCGAAAGAATGGCAAGGCGCTGACCCTGGCACCGGATGGCGACTCATTGGCCGTAAACAAAATGGCCTTGCATTGCGGGTACGTCCGCCTGGTGATCTTTCAGATCCTCTCCCATGGCCTCAAGGACCTCACGAAGGACAAGGATCCATACCACCAGTGGAAGTCGCTGATCGAGCGTTATGATAAGGAGACTATCGACAACTTCCAGGCGCTCCAGCTCGAGTTGGATAACTGCAAGCTGGTGGACGGCAACGATCCCGCCATCTTCGTGTCGCGATTCGACAGTCTGATTTCGAAGTACGAACGCATGACCGAAACGACGTTCGGTGACAACAGCAAGTCGGCGATGCTTCAGCTGCGTCTATCGCCATCGTGGGGCACGCTCGTGCAATCGTGGCACGGGCAAATGCAGACTCTGCCGTTCGCAAAGCTGCGCAGCCTGGTTGAGCGTCAGAAATCGGTCGCTCCGAAACGCCGGACCGACAAGTCAGAGCTCTTGCCGCGGTGGTGCCGGGAAAGCCGCCCTCCTCAGGCAAGAAGCAAACCTTCGGCTGTTTTGACCTGACCACCGGGCCGTCGACTGCCTGTACGTTCCTGATGACGTCCGTGCTAAACGCCGAGCGGACGCAGTAGAGTGGAGAAAGAGAAAAGGGACCGAGGGAACGCAAGGGAAGTCGTATGGAAAAGGAAAGAAGAGCGGTGACACCGTTACGCTGACGAAGGATAAGCTGAACGAGCTCATCTGGAACACCGCCGTCAAAACCGCTGGCGAAGTGACGTAACGCATTCAGAGCGAGACCCGTCGTCTCGACACCGACTTCGATCGCGCCACGACGGGTCGACGGGATCGTGGAAGATCTCCTTCCCTTCGCTATTACCGTAAACGCTATCGTGGAGCTAGTCGATCACCGGCTCGTGGCCGCTCGCTAACTCGTCAACGCAATGACAAACGCGGGCGGTCCCCCATCGCAACCGATACGACAATCATGGACGTTCACCACCGAAGGAGAACCGATGTCCACGCCGCTCACGTTCTGTGGAACGCCACTCTTTCTCGCCGTCTAATCGAGACAACAAGAGAGGTAGCGCTCGTGCTATGTTTGCACACGTCCATGAGCCGGCTGTGACGACCCAAAACTGGAGAGATTAGAATTGGAATCGTCACGAGAACTGGGATCAGAATCAGTATACTGATCGCAATACTGGTTACTTCTGGGACCATGGTAACTGACACCTGTATGGATCGCACGCAGTACAGGAGCGATTACTGTGGTACTCATGATAGCTGGAACCGCCAAGCTCATCAATCTCCCTACGGCCCATAACAAAGCTAACGTTGGTATAAAGATAACGCACAGCGATCAGCTGCTGCTGGCCACGGTTTCAACGACTGTAGACGCCACGATCAAGAGAGTAATCTGTGGAATCAACGACGTAGTGAGGCCAGTGGTCATAACTCAGATGATCGCTGGAGAGCCACTGGTCGCCATGATCCGCATGGAAGTGGGTCGCAACGGCAAGCCCACGTCAACCGGACGTGCAGCAGAACCGTAAACATTCAGCGGACACCTCTGAGCAGCAGCAACAAACAAAACGCCAGAAAACGACTTCCGAAGCAGTGAGGCCGATCGCCACGACTCCTGCTAAGCCTGGAAAGCGCATAACTCCGGCCCAAACGTTTCCTGGTCTGCGATCGGCAGGCCAGACACTATCCAAAGCTGAAACCAAGCAGCATCGGTTTGATCAAGCCCTGGCCAAGGACCGCATGAAATGCGTGGCCGAGAGCCAACAGCGGACGAGAAAAAGCAGTATAAGCTGCGCAAGATCTGCACTGATGGGCCTGAGGAGTTTTGGAGGCGACCACGTGTTGGTGATATGTACATCTTTCGAAACGGACTCTATGATCGCAGTATGACCAGTCCACTCGACTCCAAGTCTGACGGAGCTGATGATGATGGACCTATTACCCCTACGGATGTCACTGGCGATTCGATCGTACCACGTGCTGAAACCCTCAGCCCTGTGGGAGGCAATGACATCAATCGAAACGATGGAAGTACTGTTGAACTGACAACTCAAGTGGAGTACACTTAAGCAGAGCCAGCTCAATCGGAGTCAACTATAGATGGAAATGCTCCGGTCGAGTCTGCTGCCACTCCAACGGAACCGCCTAAGGAGACAAGAAACGAAACTCCTCCTGGAGGCGGTAAACTCACGCAGCTGGAAAAAGATATGAACAGCAAGGACCAACGGCTCTGATGACAAATCGTGCTTGACGAGCCACCAAGGTGGTGGAGCCAACCGAATGGGTTGTTAACTCAGGCGCCAGTTCGCACATCTGCCACGATCGCAGCTTGTTCGTAATGTACAGATCGCATACGAGTGTGGTCGAAAGTGGTGCAACCGTACACAAGATTGTTGGAATTGGGATTGTCCGGCTGTGTGTGATCGACAACAGCGGACGTGAGCAAGTGTTGTATCTCAACAACGTGTACTATGTACCGGAGTCCAACTACATCATGCTGTCCTTTCGCAAAGGCTCAAAGCTCGACGATCTACGGATCGAGTTTGATGCAGGTGAGTGTCAGATCACTCACAAAGACCAAGGCTATACTGTGATGGCCCCAGCATCGGACCGATCGGGCCTGTATGTGCTTCCCACTTCGGGTAAGGAGGTTGCGTTGACGGTAACTTAGACCGTGAGTACTAACGCAATGATGTTATGGCATAGGCGCCTAGGATATTCGGGAGGGGCGGCGATGAAGACTCTTTATGAAGACTCTTTATGAAGACTATTTCAGAGAAGGAAGATCGTTCCCAAAGTCTCAGATCAATACACTTACATGTGAGTCTTGCATCATTGTCAAGCTTTCCCGCCTCTCAAAGAAGGCGACTAGAATCGCTAGGCGGCCAGGGGTAGTGGCACACAGTCGGTGTCCTGCCTGTACCATCATTCTAAGGTTTCCGTTACTTTGTGGTGTTCGTGGATAAGTACACTCGGTACATCTGCACGAGACTACTTAAGAGGAAATCGGACCTCTACGAAGCATTTGAGGAGTTTCGATCGGAAACGAAAAATTGACTCAAGTGGATCTATTATAACGTACCAAACGATGACGATGAGCTCGAACAGCTCTAATCAGACAACGCAAGAGAGTACAAGAAGCTCGGTGAGCTGATCAAGCCCAAGTACAGCACCCGCATGCGATTCACGCAGGTGTACACGCCTAAAGACAACGGCATTGCTGAGCGAAGAATGCACATGATCATGGAGAAAGTCCGTGCGATGTTGTACGACGGTCATCACCCAGTAGTTCTTTGGGGACAAGCTGCGATGACGGCTACGTACGTTATTAACACCACACCAACCGAGGTGCTGGATGGCGATTCACCCCACGAACGATGGTTTAGAACGAAGCCTGCGATAGAACGGCTCCGTGGCTTTGGGTGCACGGCGTATCGACACGTGGCCAAAGAACATCGAAAGAAGATTGATGGAAAAGCCATCAAGTGTATGTTCGTCGGAGATAATGTCGGGATCTCAGTGCACTGGTCTCGACAGCGCCAATGGCAACACCATCGCCTGGCACGCTTTGTACAGTTGGGCCGGCCACCCCCGAAGATTATCGGCTTCTCCGTCTCACTGATATCGAACCGATTATAGCCAAGGACGTCAAGTTCCTTGAGGACGTGCCAGCATGTATCCTGGGCGACCGGCTCAAGGACTACACTAGTGCACATACCAAAGGTGGTTGCAATCAGTGTGAAGTCGCCGAAGAACAGCGAGCTCTTAGTCAAAAGGACAAATAAACGATTATAAATTTAGAAGCTGGAGAACCGATCTCTGAGCTGACTATCGAAAGAGAAGGACCGATCCAAAAGGAAATCAGAATGACTGTAAGTTCAGAAGTTGGAGAACCGATCTCCGAACTGACTACCAAAAATGAAGGACCGCCTCATGAACGCACTACCGAAATCGGAGGAACGCTCACTGAGATGGACTTGGAAAGAGAAAAGCGACCGGCCAGTGAGGCAATCGGTATCACAGAAGCGAACGAAATCGAAACTGCAGATCCAAGGCCAAGAAGTCAATCGGACGCTGGTCGATCTGGCCTCGGTGTTGCGCTGGATGGCCATAGCACAGTACGAATCGTAGACGAACTTGATAAACGAGATCAAGAGAACGAAGAGAAAGAGGGAAGATGCCAGCGATGCTGCGATTCAGCAACGTAAGTTCTCATGGAACCACCATGCGACTTGCGCGAGCAACGAGACCGATTCTTAAGAAACAGCACTACGAGCTGATGGAGAGTTGACTCGCACGCGCTTCCACGGAGGGTCGTCTCCGGAGAAGAGAGTGCGTTTTGCTGACGACCCTGGCGTTGTGATTGACGAGACTCAATCGGAGTGCCCACTCTGTCGAGGGCCGGACGCGGCCTTGCAACGGACGGCCGAGTGAGCAACGCACTTCAGAGAGTGCGAAGTTGCTTGGAAGGAGTTACTTGTTGACGATAGCTCACTTTCGCGCACTGTTCCTGCCACTGGCGCAATGACTTCCACCGGATCAGAAGCTTCTGCATGTCCAATAGCTTCCACTGGCCGGTAGCTCCCACTAGTGCTGTGAATCTCACATGGGTATCACCTTCACGACCATGGTCGCGACCACGGAGGGCACTAGTGATTCCTTCTACGATTGCTGAAGTACTCGACTTCGTATGCCGCCACTGCCTAATGAGTGCATCTCTGAGTCTCCAATTCAGTCAACTTGCCGATCTGGTTTCTGTGGAACAGGCACGCCACCAGAATATTCCTGCTCGCTGCTATTACTTCGTCTTAAGAAGAAAAGTTATCTGTAACGGGACACATCATGAGCATCCAATGGTGTGGTTCACACATCTTCTGGTCCGCGCTTCCTTCGATCACGCTGGCATAGAATGGTTTATCCAATAACGCCATCTATATTACCATGAAGGCCATCATTGGCAGCCGAACAGTCGTACGAATCAGTTTCTCGCTCTAGATAGCTGCTAAAAAATTGTTTTCGTGAAACACAGTGTCTTGTGACTCGTCTAAATATCTGTGTGGTCCGTTCGGATCACGGAAATGATAGCTGTCTCAACCCCCGTAGCCGACGAAAATCCCAGTGTGTTTCTTTGCATCAAGCTTCTGTCGACACTCCTCGACACGAGAATCTGTGCTTTGGAGCCAAAACCCCGCAAGTGATCAAGTGGTACAGGCTTCTTAAAAACTGTCTCATGAGCGACTTGCCAATCAGTACGACTGGTGGGGGTCTATTGCAAAAATTCACAGCAGCCACAACTGCATCCACCCAGTGCTATTTTGGTAGGTTCGCTCCATTCATCGTGGCTTTGGGCCATTACGACAATTACTCTGTTGCCTTATCTTAACTTCCGTTCTGCAGTGGCGCGTTTGGATGACACTGAACTTTTGAATGACTTGTGCATCTTCACAGCATGCTGCAATCCTGCCTTTAGCATACTCTCGAGCATAGCCCATTATCATAAAAACCCTCGGTGATGTGGCAGCAACGCCTTGAGTCGTTTGATGGAATCCTTTAAGGTCAACAACTGCGTTTCAGACGACTTACGTTTCAGTGGATACATCAATCCAAGGCGAAATGAATCGACCATGATGTTCGCAGGCCCGTTGTAACCTTCGAACGCGTTCACTCGCATAATTCAAACGTAGTCTATGGCCACCAGCAGTTGATTATTCTTCAGCTGCCGCGACGCTATCGCCTTAAATGTTTTCTGTGCGAGCTTCTCACTCGCACACGTTTGACATGTGAACCCTCCCGCATCAGCCACGCTAATGTTGAGAGAGTTCAACAGTTTCTCAACTCCATTGCGGTGCAAATGACCTAGGAGTTGATGCTGAATGCAATACGACCCCGTGTTGTCCTCACTGACGAGTACCGTTTTCTTCGTGACCGGCTTGCTGGTCGCCTGCAGTACACACATGTTGTTGCTGTGCTTGTTTACTCTGATGGGCACCTTCTCATTCTTGATGGAGAATTCTTCATCCGTGAAGCTGGTCTCTAGCCCGAGCCGTGCCACCTTTGCGAGCGATACCAGATTCTTCGTTAGTCCTTCAACGTATCGTTCGTCTTGCAGCACACATAGCACACAGCCATCTTCGTGTAGCTGGACGTCACCTTTTGCGCTCGCAGGCTAATCCTCGCCAGGAGTAAAAGTTATCCTAATCTGTTCCTTCAGCGCCCCAAAATTTGGGAAATTATCGAATTGGCGCTCGAATCTACGATCCATTCTTGTCCAACTTAAACGTTGCCTGATGCAGCCACAAATCGAAATTCCGGGCTCGATCTGCTTCCAACGTTAGCAGCCTCAGATGATTGACTACTTTTGCTCTTCGCGCAGTTCGTCGCAACATGACCGAATTTCTTGCAATTTTAGCACCGGATCTTTTTCAACTTGTCTGCCCTTTCTTTCGACATAAAGGCTGCGCCAGTAAACGTCGGCGTGATTGCTAACTTTTACGTCTTGTTTCGTTTTGCGCAATGTTTTCTGCTTGCGCAAGCGATAACATCGCTTCAAACGTCTTCCCGCCATCACGGATACCAATTTTTTCATTCCACGAGGGCCAAGACTCTGAACGAATCTTGGTGCTCTCATCACGACTTTGCACTCCTAGACCAGATCCATCACTTTGCAATCACTTCACGGAGCGCCCTCAAAGCTTCGGCGTGCTCTCACCGTCCTGGAGGTATAGCGACTGGTGTCATCGCTTGGCTTCCCTGGTATTTGCACCAGAGCGCACGGCATACAGATCGCGAAGATGCTCAATACTGTCATTGGGGTGGTTGTACGGATAAACTTGCATGGCGTGCTCGTCGTCTAAGGCACTTGTTATGACGGCATCGACCATCTTTGATGGATTGTGATGTCTGCATCTTCACAAGCCGGGACAATTATAATCGTCCGGACTACCCCAACAAGTACTGGACGCGGCCTTGGACGCTCTCCCATCAACAACAGCTATGTCCGGCGCTACATCTGCACCAGCATCTAAACCGATATGGCGCCTGCGGCAACAGGTCAGCGTCAGCGGACAAGGCACAACCCAGGAGATTAAGGCGCGGCAAGCGGTCATCATTTGGAGCACCCACGTACACCTGACGCAGCTGATTCTGCGGTACTCTGATCAAGGAGACGTTTTAGCCAGGGCAAGCACTGGGGAGTTGAAAAGGGCTCTCGAACAAAGCGAACCCATCACAGTCCCAACCAACCGAGCTACAGAAGATGGCTAAATCCTCTTTTTTGACGGCAGTCCTAGAGGTAATCCAGGTCCAGGAGGATCTGGATCGGTGATGGTTCGGCTCAGAGCGGGGCACACATCACCAAAGATTGTGTGGACATCCCTAGCCGCTTACGGGTACATGGGCACAACGAACGATCAAGCAGAATACAAAGGGCTACTACACGGACTCCGACACGCCAGTCGCAACGGATGCAAGCCACTTTATGTCGTGGGCGACAGCCTCATGGTCACCACTCAATACCAGAGATGGCGACAACCAAAAGAGGGCAGCCCCGCTTGCCCACTACATTGCGATTAACTATTCAATTGGGGGGGAGTACGCTCCTGGACACACCATCGGAGAGCTCACGACAAGATGGCTGACCTCGCGGCCAACAATGCCGTGGATACAAAACGCTCCTGCCAAGCGCGATGGACAGCGTCTACAACCGACCTGGCCATCCACGATCGCCTTCATGCAGACATGGCTCACTTGTTCTTCAATCAGGCCAACCGGGAACGAGACTCATCAGACCTACTAACCATTCCATCAGAGTACATCCAACTTAATCGAGAGATAGGACCGGGTGAAGGAGGCAAGGCCGCCACTTACTTTATGATCGGAGTTCGTGCCACGTGAGGGAAGTCGAAAAATGATACTTAGGCTCACATATTGTGGGTTCTACTCAAATTTTCCAACCTGGGGCGATTGAATTTATCACACACCAATTGCCCGCCTGTGGTACAGCATACAATTTATGCGTATAAAGAGGGTTTCCCTTTGGCGCGCCACTCTGCAATTATGGAGGAGAGCGCAGACGCCTCTGTGACCAGCGCGGTTATCTCTCCTGCGCTACCAACGGAGAGACACACGCGAGTTGCCGCAGGAACTTCTCTTGAAATCGCGCGCTGCTGCTTGAAACCGCGGCCGCAGTCTTTAGATCTTGTGGCCACAGTGGTTGTCACAGTACATTGTCGCTTGATGCTCGCGGGTAACATAGTTACACAGCGCGCTGGTGTTGAAATGCTCGTGCGACGACGCTTGTTCAGGGGGAATTGGTAAATGGCAATGCCTGAAAATATTATATTTTGTCCAATGGGATGCCTCTATCTTATTTGGGGGGATTTACGGAACCGCCCTGGAAAGGCAAATTTCAGCGGAATTCATAATAGCTGTTGCTGAATATCCTACATATCACCTTAAACTCGGAACTTGTGAAACCAAAAATAGAACAGACTATTTTCGACTATTTATGACACTTTTTTCATGGGCTCTGAGAAGCTACTCCCGTTTGAATGCTTCGAGAAACACAAGCTGGTCAATAGTAGCTGAACATCTCCCTTGAGGGAACACAGCCACATGGTTCTTACAAAGAGGTGGATACGGTGAAGACAGTCCTAGTTGAAGTCAGATTGTGCACCACCTCGCAGGTCAGATTGAAACCATGATGGACGCACGACCACGACAGAACGGCGGGAGTGGCGATAAACTGATTCGGCTGACGCTAGATCCACATGTTGTCAAGCAGTCAACCAGACGCGACGCTTGTGTCATGCACGTGGCCTACGATAGCTATAAGTCCTTTGGATTACTGCAGAGTCTTCCACTGCATCCAAGAGCTCACTTTTCAATCTTCCATCTTGTCTTCAAGCTTCCTCTTCTTCCTCTTCTTCTTCCAAGCGAACCATGAAGCTCCAGAGTATCCTCGCGCTTCTGTCCACT
>JAADVW010000929.1:0-12362 GCA_023335875.1 Elongisporangium prolatum
CAACCACTGCCCCCCCCACTCAGGCGCCGACCCAAGCACCTACTCAGGCTCCGACTTCGGTGCCAACACCAGCACCGACCGAGGCTCCTCCCAGCGGATTCTGCAGCGCCTTCCACAAGACCGGCACATGCAACTTCTGGCTCTGGTGCCGATGGGACGATGTGGCCAAGACCTGTGTCAAGCGCTTCAACTAGACCTGCTACTACCAGCAAGTACAACGTAGTAAACCTTTGACTTCTTTACCTTTCCATGTACACACATAATTACAATTCACTACAATACGTCTGTCCATTCATTCACATTTTTCTGAATTGGCGAGGCATTATAACGCGTCCATCACGGTACGATTTTTCCATCGTGCTACTATATGATTGGCCCAAATTTCTCTACTTCCAAGCCGAGTTTTGACCAATTATCGCTGTTCATTCTGCATTTCAAAGGCTGGCGCTCAAAGCAAATCGGAATGGCCGACGCAGGAGATCGGTCGGCGGCGGACGCGTATTTCAAGGCCACCAAGGCGCCTTCGTGGGCCGCCCAGCGCCGAGATGAGGTGTTCCGCTTTTTGGACCTGCACCGCGTAGTGGGCAAGTGCGTCGCTGTGGTCTCTTCGGGCGGAACGACTGTGCCGCTGGAGCAGAACACCGTGCGGTTCCTGGACAATTTTTCGACCGGATCGCGTGGCGCAGCCTCAGCCGAGTACCTGCTGGATCTAGGATATGCTGTCATCTATCTGCACCGACCTGGGTCGATCGCGCCCTTTGCACGTCACTTACAGGTTCGAGAGCGCCTTGTATTGCCGTCAACTGTATTGGTCTGATTCTGGCGCTTGCGCGTAGAAAGCGACGTCTTCGCAGTTGGATCTGGGCTTTCTGGACCATTTGACGGTGGCCAAGCAGTCGCTAGAGATTCAGGTGTCGTTCAATGACTTTGAGCTGAAGAAGAAGACAGCGGAGGCCGTACAGCAGTACCGCTCTGTGGAAGAGGACGGATCTCTGCTGGTGCTGCCATTCACATCCGTGGACGATTACTTCTTCCTACTCAAGCTCGTGGCCGAGTGCGTTGCTCCCTGGAAGGAGCGCGTGCTGTTCTACCTGGCGGCTGCTGTGAGCGACTTTTACATCCCACAATCGGAGGTATCGGAGCACAAGATACAGTCGCGCTCCGGTCCGTTGACGCTCCAGCTCCAGCAAGTGCCCAAGCTGCTGGGCGTGCTGCGTTACGACTGGGCGCCCAAGGCGTTCTTCGTGTCATTCAAGCTTGAAACGGACTGGGAAATTTTGCGCAAGAAGGCCAAGCAGTCCGTCGCCAAGTACGGCATGCACCTCGTGGTCGCGAACGAACTCAAGTCGCGTTTCCACGAAGTGCTTCTCATCACGGGCGATGACGAGCGATCGCTGCAGAAGCTTAAGGAGATTGACGACATTGAGGCGCCCCTGATCGACGCTGTGACTAGCATGCACTACAAGTACATCGCCTCCAACGACGTGAGCGTACCCGATGACGTCGGCCACCGCCTCCCGCCTGGAACGCCCTGGCGAAGACGCCTGCCTAAGCCGGTCCAGAGCACGCTGGCTGTGGTTGAGCAGCACCAGGAGGAGATCCTGGCTATCGTGCTGGGCGGCGTTCTATCCGTCATGATCTCCATGCTGCAGACCAGTCTACGCAAGCGATACTAGAGCTCATAGAAGCATCAACACGGGAAGAAGGACTTCATGTGTTGCTTAGTTATATGATCTACGATGTGCTATTCTTCAGGTTCTGCAGGAACTCCTGCTTGGTCGGGTCCTTGGCCATGCCGCCTTGACAGTTGGGCGACGCCTGCACAGTGTTGTTCTTGGCCCACTGCTCCGGTGTCTTGCTCTGGATGGAGAGCGCGTGCACGCCTTCGGCCAGCTCCTGCTCCAGCACTGTATTCACCAGACGATGGCGCTGGATCAGCGGCTTGCCCTCAAAGGCGTCCGCTACCACAATGACCTGCAGATCACACAGTGCATTGTGAGTGTCTCTATCACTGCGCTGCACCACCAGAACCCACTGATAACCAACCTTGAAATGCGTCTCGGCGCCTTTGGGCACGTTGTGCATGTAGCTTTCGTTCCAAACCTCGAGATGCTGCGGCGTGAAGGCCTCGAACAACTTGGATCGGATGCGCGTGGCCATTGGGCCAGAAGCCTCCGATGTACTGCTCATGACGCGTGAATAGCGCAGTGCCGATTGGTGAATGCGTAGCATGGACTTCCGCATCATAGCTCTTGGCCTCTGGTCCGTCCCTTGACTGGCCGCCAATGGAACCTAACCCCGAAGGCGCGTGCCTGCGAACCTATCACGCATCAACAATTTCCTCACTAAGTTCGAGTATGTGGACCACCTTAATATAGGATCCCAATGTCCTGGTTTTGCAGCCCCCATTATCACAAGGACCACGCGGCCAATATGGTGAGCTGGGGTCTCCCCCTTGTCGTCTGTGCGTGGGCTAACGAGCGCTCGTGTGCTAGATCGAAGCCATCCTGCTTGTGAGTCGCCAGGGCAAGACCCGTCTCTCGAAGTGGTACATGGCCGCGTCGCTCAAAGAGAAGACGCGCATGATCCGCGACATCACGTCGCTCGTCCTCTCGCGCCCGCAGAAGCAATGCAATTTCATCGAGTTCAAGGACAAGAAGATCGTGTACAAGCGGTGCGGACTGAACTGGCATGTCTCTTGTACAGAGGGCATGGGGACTGACAGTCTGCCTCGTGTAGCTATGCCAGTTTGTTCTTCATTGCGTGCATCTCCAAAGACGCGAACGAACTCATTACACTCGAGGCCATCCACCTCTTCGTGGAGGTGCTGGATCGATACTTCGGCAACGTAAGGCGCCTCATCTTGTCACTGACGTAGGAAGAGCTGTCGTCTCATGGAGCTCTGTGTGCACAGGTCTGCGAATTGGACATCATTTTCAACTTCCACAAGGTACAAAAGCGCTGCTTGTCTGTCTGAGGCGGCGTCCTCATGTGTGTGGCTCTGTGCAGGCCTATTACATTCTGGACGAGCTCTACATCGGCGGCTACCAGCAGGAGTCGAGCAAGAAGGAGATCCTGCGCATCTTCACGCAGCAGGAGGACTACATGGACGAGTCCAAGGAGGAAGGCTTTGCGCGCCCTCGCACGGGCACGCGCTAGAAAGATCCGTCTCTACAGGTTGCTCGAGTTAGGACATGCTTTCCAAATAAAGACCGACTTTGCGTTACTCGTCACCTTCGCGTCACATTGGCCATGGCATTTGAAACGCATGACAAATGACCAAGAGCGCATCAGTGTCTTCGGCATCGCGGAGTAATCCAGCAGCAGCATGCAATCGCAAGACGCTGTTCCGCGCGACAGCAGGTCTCTCACTGGACCAGCAGCTCCAGGTCGCAGCACAGCTTCGGTCTGACGGTCATGGCGTCATGAAGGTAACAAATGAACTATCGTCCGAGTGTGTGCTGATGGTCGCTATTGCTGTGGATAACAGAAGATTGAGCTGATCAAGCAGACGTCCAAGACGCAGAAGCAGACTACGCGAGCCAACACGCTCAAAGTGAGTCTTACTGGCATTGATCATCGGATCAGCACGATACCATGCCAACTGTTGTTGCTGCCTAGTTCGAGTGGCTTCGAGAGCACAAGCAATTGAGGAAGCTGGAGGAGGTTTGCTCATCAAGGCTTGTGCTTGTGATAGTATGAAGCTCACTGTATAAGTCGTGGTGTAGCACTGCACGAACGAATTGGATTCTCTGCTTCTGCGTATTTACAACGAGGCAGCCGTCGACCGAGAGGCCCACAAGAACAAGAAGAGCACGGCTCCTCCGTCTCCCACCGCGGACGAGGAACAGCGCTCGCTTCGTGGCGAACGTTGCTGCAATGACAACCAAGAGCCTGCCGCGCTTTCATCCGCTGTGCTGTTTGCGCAAGAGATTGAGGAGCTGCTCAAACAGGAGCAGATGAATCGCGTTGCAATCCTGCAACAGGTCACAGCTGAGCGGGAGCAGGTGGGATTCTTTGCCACCCAGATTTCAATGGCCTGACTTTGTGTTTCTCTCACAGTGCGCAGCGATGAAGCAGTTGGTGCTTGCAGTTCGTGGATCGTCTAATCAGAGCCAACCTGACGACATAAAGAACAGCCAGACTCAAGAGTTGCTGTTCGATGCGGTCATTGGCCAAGAAATGGTGCAGTCGACGCTGGAAATGGAGACGCAAACGTGCGAGCAGGACTTTCAGTTGTCCTACAATGAAGTCATTCGAAGTCTTCAAAAGCGCACTCGAAGGATCAACGAAACTGACAGTGAGCAGCACGATCAAGCCATCGTTGCGTTGGTGGACTCGCTTGGATTCCACGATTGTCCGGACGATATGCTACGTGTGGAGGTGATCGAGGAATTCCGACAGCTCTACGACCAGCACCAAAATGACCGTCGACACTATGAGCAGGAATTTCGTCTACTTGCAGCTGGGGTGGATGCTGCAGGAAGCATGGAAGCGGCTTGCTCCAAGACTGGAGGCTGGTCGGACGCAGATGAAGAGCGGTTCCTCAAAGTGCTGAGAAGTTTTGAGCGCAAAGGAGACAAGAAGCCGCAATTGTTGCACGACCAATTACTAACAGTGCTGCCCAATGTGTCCTTGAAAGAGATCAAGCGCCACGTCAGGTTCCACTATTATCTGCGGTTCTGGAGCGAGAAAGACCGAGACCGCGCTAAGGAGTTTGAGCGGCGATCGCAGGAGCTCCAGCAGCAAGCGAGAGCTAAACTTCAGTCGGCGATTCAGCAAGAACAGATTCGACAGCAAAAGCGTCAGCAGCTCCAAGAGCAACAACGACAGTGCGACCACCTCCGCGGCAAAGTGATCGATTGGAAAGTAACAAAAGACGCCGAAGAGCGCATTGCAAAGCAACAACAAGAGATTGAACGGGTATTTCAGCTACAGAACCAGCAAGAAGAGGAGCAGCAATGGAAAAAGCGACACGAGAGACAGAAACTCTTGGTGGAAGACTACAAGTACGGCTATTCTGAGTGGCAGTGCTGGTGTTTTCGTCTGATAATCGGTCTTCGTACTGTGCAGGAAGAGCAAGCTCCTAGACGAGATCGCGGAGGAAAAATTTTCCGTAGAAGATCAAGCTCAGCGCGACTCTGAGCGTGCAGCTCTCCAAGTCATTAACGCCGAGCGCGTGAGCTATCGCCATGAAGAATACGAGGTAAAGAGAGACGTTGTTGTCGTTATCTTAATCGCTAGGGACTTAAAGTTGCATCCTTGTAGCGCAAACTAGAGGACGAGAAACTGACTCACGCCCGCAAACTGGAGCTGGAAGCTCAACGGCTGGCAAAGTTGAACGCTCTGAAGGAAGAGACGCCGTATGCACAGATCATTGCTGCTATTGTCGTACGTATTGTATCGTGGGATGCATTGGTCAGATCAAATTCTTTATTACTCATTGAACTGCAGCCCGATCCGACTCGAACGCGCCAAGAGACCACGGCCTTCCGAGCCAACGTGCAAGCAGCGCAAGAGGCTCCGCCACTAAATGAGACTGGTCTGTTTCCAGCGCACGGATACGATTGCGACAAGCTCTTCAAAGATGCTCGGTTCAAACTGGGCATCGCTCTCCGCGTACGTGACGTTTTTTTCTCTTGGATTGAGCTTAAGCGTGACGTTTCTCTATGACGCACAGAATGCTGGTCTGCACTCATCTGAATTCGCTCGAGAGGCCATGACCACGATCAAAGTCAGCAACGTGGGCGCCTATCGCCATCGCCCAGCGGAACGCACACAGCTCTGGTGACCAGTTGAGTCCATAGCAATTGTGATTAACATAGAGACATCTCATCCCATATCCTGCAGCATCTGAACGGCTCTCGCGAGTACGTTTGTCAATCTATGCGACGATTTCTGATACTGCGACCGCATGGAGAACATCTGCTTGGTCTGTACTTGGATCTTGGACTCGAGCATCTGCAGTTCGTCTTGGATCTCGCCCTTGGACAGCGCTGCTGTTTGGGCCGTGCGCAGGTTCTTGGTGGCTGTCTGTCGTCGGTGCGTGCGGTTCATCCACCGGATGCAGTGCATCTGCACGCGGCGCGTGTGCTTGTCGCCGTTTTGCTTGCTCTGCACGATCTGCAGCAGATCTTTCAGCTCACTGCGCTCACGTTTGAGCTCCTGGATCTCCATCCGCATGGACTCGAACGCTGTGTTCGCACGTTCAAACGCTCGAACACTCTGTAGATCAAAGCAGTTCTGAGTCCATTATCCAGCGCTCCATGAGACCAGCACTGTACATCCTACCATGAAGACGTCTTGGTACCAATGGCTCCAGACCATCGAGTCTTCCGCTGCTCCAATGCCCATGACAGCATTCTTAGCCACTGCATCCGCTTGACCACCGCTTCTATCGCCTATGGATATCGCCCCGCGATTGTCCACGTGTCGTAGATTGCGACTTGCGAGCTGCCGCTGGAGACCCAATGGACACGCACGGCGTTGGTCGAGAAGCCGCGGCTGCTCGCGCTTGATCAACGCCACCGTGCGCTGCTTCCAGACGTCGCCCACCCGAGCACCCTGACCAAGATCCCTTGTTGCGCAGTTCAGGCGGCAGAGCTCCGGCGCGTCCAGGAAGCGCCAGACGCTCTGCTTGCACTCGTCCGGCAGCTCCGCCAGCATCTCGATTCTGATTTGGCGTCGTGGTCGGCAGTGTGCTGGACATTTCGTGTGGACCACACACCATTTAATATTTCTTCAGTTTCCAACCCGCCAGGTTGTGGAAAACCCGGATCAAGCCCAAAACCCGACCCGCTGTACCCAAAAGCCAAAAATGGCTACACGCAGGGTGCCATTGCGAGCCAACCGCCACAGCGTCATGGGGACGCCACTGCTAATGGCTTTGACGCTGTTGCTAGCCGTGCAGCTGCATGACGCGCATGCAACGATAACACCGCTGGTCTCGCCTGGGAGCTACGACCCGACCTTTGCCTGCTGTGGCGGCTGCTCGTCCTGGAAGAGAGCGGACTCGACGGATGGCAAGCTGACTCTGGGCTCTCGCGTGTTCATCTGGGACATCACGCTTAAGACAGACCCAGCGCCAGTGTGCAAGCTCACGTTTGCCTACGACCCGACGCTGAACGAGCAGGTAGGCGATCGCCGCGTGCGCAGCGGACGACTGGTGGGCACGACGTATCCGATCGACCACGACTACGACAATCTCTGCTGCGACCAGCGAGGCCAATGTCTGCTGAATGAAGAAGACGCCTCGGGAGCCTGCCATTGTGTCAAGCGCTGGGGATTCGTTGGCGATCACTGTCAGCTCAGCAGTACGTAGCTATCCGTCATGCTTTGGAATCCGCAGCTAACATCATTCGCAGTCTACGACGTAGCAGCAGCTAACAACTCTCTATTGTTCCCCAACGCCACGAATCTGACAGCTGTCAAGACGCTGCTGCCAGATCTTCGATCATATCTCCTCTCGTTCGACTACGAAAGTGGCATCCGATCTATCGATACGTCTATGAGAGAACGCTCCATAGTCTCGTCGCTTCTCTCAGTGTTGGACGCTGGCAGCTACCAGCAGTTTGCGTGGATCAGCAGCTTGTACTTTGCAGCAGCAGCAGTCCTTTTGATGCTTGTGTTCCTGTCGCATGTGCTGTGGACATTTTGCCTTTTCAAGTGCGGCTGTCGCCGTCGCGATCCCACGAAAAGCCCCAAGATCCACTCCCAGGCCTCCAAGATATTGTGGGGTTTGCTCATGAGCGTCTCCCTGGTCGTAGGCGCTGGTGCAGCCATGCTGGCATTCATACAGGTGCACACTCAGCTCGTTCCAATGTCAGAGTCAATATTGGATCGACTGTGGACCACACTGGTGAACGACATGACGCAATTCAGCACAAAGCTGATCTCGCCGATTGACAACATGCAATCCTATGGCTACAGGCAGAGCAACGGATCACGATTATCTCTCTCTGCCTTGCAGCAACGCTCGACCGAAGCCATGGCGCCTCACGTGTTCTTGGAACAGCAGACGCGGACTCTGGACGTCGTGAGCCAACCAGTTTTTGCGGTCCTGGATGCGCTGCAAAACTATTCATTACAGTTTCCAACGCCTGACAACTCGAGCGTCAACTGCTCCGCTCTCACGATTACGCCAAGTGACCGAGCTCGCATGACGATTGGCGCCCAGACAGGCTGCTTCCAGTGTAAGACTTGCTCTACGCTGGCACAGCTTGTAGCGAATGCCAAGGACGTCTGGCGCCGCAATGCATTCCTCGTGCAAATCGATCTTCTAGTCTCCAAGCTGCAGCTGGAAGCGTTCGGGGCAAGCAAAGACACGCTGACGCCCGCCATCGCAGCGTTCGAGAACGATATCCTTAGTGGCTTTACTGTCATTATTGATCGAACAGTACAGATTGCATATCAGCTCAACGAACTGATGCAGGCAATGACGACGGTCACAGTCTACGGACTGTTCGCGCTCTTGGGGCTTTCTGGGTTGGCTCTAGTTCTTGGATTGAGTGGCTTTTGCCACGGACTACGCACGAACAAACGGGTCATGGCTCGGTCCGCATGCTTCTTCGGTGAACTTGCGGTCTTGCTGGCGCTATTAATGACCGGTGTGCTCTACACAATCGTGACTATGGCGCACGACGGCATTCTAGCAGTGGAACTGCTGAGCAGAACCTCCTCTCCGTTCCTGCCGTCCGATGACCAGGCGGCCGCTCTCGCCTTCCAGGTGCTCTATGACCAGAACCTGGTGGACACGACAGGCATGAATGCCACTCTAGCGTTCGCCGATACACTTCACGTGCCTCCACATCCAGAACCATTCAACGACGACCCTGGACGGGTCAACATCTCCTCTTTGTACGACCTCCCTGAGCTGTTTTCAATGGAGACGATAATTCGCGAATCCCCTCAGGAGACGAAGGCGTTAAATACGCTTTTCCAATGGAGCGCAACGTTTGTGACAACTGAAGACAATTGGCTCAAGACGCTCGCGTTTGGCAATGCGAGCCAACCGACACCGTACAATGCCAGCATCCACCAGGAGTTGCTGAATTCAACGGTCGATAGACTGCTGGACCCAGACAACGACTCGCACATCCTCACGGACAGCGATCGGCTGTACGTTGACACGGTTTTCAACGTCACGTGGTACAATCTAAGCGACTTTGGCGTGCACCAGAACCAGCTCATTGCGACACAATGGTTCTTCGTGGCACAGCTGTACAACCAAGAGAGAAAACTATTGAACTACTCCAACACAGTCGCTGGTATCATCAACAGCACGCGTCCGTTGTTGAGCGACCTCGTTCTTCTCACTAGCGCCATGGAGAGTGCTGAGTTTGAGCTCAAGGATCCCATAGAGTTCTTCACGGACGCGATTCGTGCCAGCAAGATCAACGACTGCGGGTACAACAACAACTGCGGTAAGCTGTTTGAGTTCTAATCCCACCATGTTCCATACTCACGACACATTCTCTGGTGCTAAAGGCTGGTTCCGTCAGGCACTCAATGAGCTCTTTGCTCTGTTTCGAAAGCTCATAACACAAGCAGAGCGTGCCGTGATTCTCTGTGCTCTGAGTGCCATCGCATTGCTGTTGGGCGTGTGTTTTGCGGGTTGTTTCGCTTCGCGCCTCCGCCGCAATATCATCAAGGTCTACAGCGCCAAGATCCACGCTGACGGGTAAGCGATCAGCCCAATCAGCTGCGATCTCAAGATAAATACTTCTTTGCTGTGGAACTGACCTCTTTGGGTCTTAAATGAGTTGACTCGGCTCCTCATTGGATGAAGTCAAGTGTTGGGTCAGTACTCCTTGTTCACAGTGAACGTATCGACCACTCTCTGATCGGCACTGGCCACGAACTCCCACGTGAGAGAAGACCGAGAGGCCGTGAGCATCGAGATGCCGTAGTGCGTGTAGTCCAAGACCTTGTTCCACGATGCTGTGACACGCTTCATCGGTTTGTCGTGGCTCTCAACGTTGCCAGCAGCGCCAGTGAAGATATACACGAGAGCCTTCACGTTGGTGTACGTTGAACCGTTAGGCGAGACTCCGGAAGCGAGTGTCTGACCAAGCGCGATGGGCAAATGGCGCTCGTAGCAGTGCTTGTGGCCACGTCCACGCCATACTTGATAGCGCCTGGAACGCCTTCTCGCTGGTCGACGAATGCACCTGATTGCCCGTTCTGTTCTGCCTTGCGACGCTGTAGAGCAGGCGATGCATGCCTATAAAGAGCCATGGGACGCTCGAGCGACTGGCATTGGCCTTCTTAAGATCTGCCTCAAGCCACCGTTATTGGTCGCCGTAGTATCTGTCCTGGATGCTGTGGTTCCCTGCCCTGGAGATGGAAAAGTAGTTGTCGGTCTCGGTCGAGATGGACGTGCAGTGGATCGGCCCATGGTCGAACGAGTGCCACATGTTGGGCACGCCTCCGCTTTCCGTTGACGGCATCTTGAAACGAGCGTTGTAGGCTGCAAAGCTGCCTAGATGCGACTTCTTGAAGGGAGAGCTTTTACAAAGTGGAGACGTGCATTGGACGTCGTGGTTGCCCACCAGCACCATGTAGGGAACAGAGCTCATGATGGTCGAGAGAGAGTTCATCCACTTGTTATACACTGGCAGGTTTCCATTGAGAGGGAAACCACCTTTTCCCGAGTATATATTTAGATAGTGCCTTGAGGGCCATTCATCTCAAGGCCAAGAAAGATAAAACGACCCTATCGATCATTCTTTAGTTTTCCTCTTCCAGCTAAACCCGCCACGCCACACCCTGGTGCTGGTGATATATGAAGTTGCTCCCCATGCGCATGCGATTGTTGGAAATTCCTCATAGAAGAAGCCCAGCTTCTGCAATGGGTTTCTCTGGTAGTCATCAACATACGCGATATCACCAAGATGCCACACAAAGTCGATGGTCGAGCCAAGAGAGTTGAGATACTTGATCGTATCAGCAGAGTTGTTCCCATCGCCTGCGTCTCCAAACACCGCGATCTTGAACGTACTGCTGTCGCCGGCTGGTCTTGCGCGGGTTTTTGTTGATTCCTCTGGTTACGCGACAAGACTGCGACATGTCTTTGGTCATGTCGCCAGGCATGAGCTGGAAGGAACAGAACGTCGATGGCTGGCAGATGCTTGCCCAGACGCACGTGGAGTCGTCTACGATTGTAGCGGCAGAGACAGACACAGCGGCAATAGTCCCAGCGCGAGAACGAAGCGAACGTACTATGGACGTGGTTGAATTCAAACTGATCGATCAATTCAAACCTCAACCTTGAGGATTCAAGCCGGTCAGCCCCTGGCGAGGCAGGAAGCTGTTGCCTGTGGCCATGCTTTGGACCCAGTGGTGACTCCATTTCTTTGTTGGCACGATCCTCTATTTGGATGGACTTCAGTAAAAGGCAACTTGCAGTCAGAATGTTGGTACGACAAACAAAACTGGTGTTCTATTACAAGCAAACCCGCCACTCAGTTCTTGATAATCGTGAACTTGTCGAGCACTGTCTGGTCGGCACTGGCCTGGAACTCCCACGCGAGAGACGTCTTGGAGGCCGTGAGCATCGAGATGCCGTAGTGCGTGTAGTCAGTTACTACGCTCCACGCTGCCGTTGATGTTGAGGAGTCATGCTTCTCTACGTTGCCAGCTGCGCCTGTGATGATGTACACGGGAGCCTTCACGTTGGTGTACGTGCTGTTGTCGCTGGAGACGCCAGACGTGACGGCTTTGCCACTGGCGATGGGCAGCGTGCGCTCATATGAGTGCTTGTGGCCAGCCACGACTACGTCCACGGCGTACTTGATGAAGAGCGCCTCAAAGGCCTTCTGGACGTTAAGCGCTTGGCCAGTCGGGTTGCCAGTCGAGTCTGCATCAGCCACACTGTAGATCGGACGATGCATGCCCACAATCAGCCATGGCACACTGCTGCGGCTGGCATTGGCCTTCTTTAGATCAGCTTCAAGCCACGTGAGCTGGTCTCCAAAATTGCCATTCGTGTTCGTCAGCGTCGCCTGGTTAGTAGGGAAGTTGGTGTAGTCGGTCTCAGTTGAGATGGATGTGAAGTGGATCGGGCCGTGGTTGAACGAGTGCCACATGTTGAGAGTGCCTCCACTCTCTGCCGATGGCATCTTGAAGCGCGCATTGAAGGCTGAGTAGTTGCCCAAAGGGTCTTTCTTAAACGACGAGAGTTGGCACGAGGGCGAGTGACACTCGGCTTCATGGTTGCCCACCAGCACCATGTACGGCACAATACTCATCACGGAAGTCAGCGAGTTCATCCACTTGTTGTACACTTCTTCTTAGAAGAAGGCCAGCGCTTGGGATGCAGTCAGGAAGTCATCGTCAGCATAGGAAATGTCGCCAATGTGCCA
>JAADVW010000093.1:0-70211 GCA_023335875.1 Elongisporangium prolatum
ATCTGCCATGACCATGACCACATTTCGTTGGTTATTGGCCTTCGCAGCCATAAACGGTTTGCAAGTTAGAAAACTGACATCGAGACATCCTGCTTGTATGGTGAAATTGACGTCGAACTCTACATGAGAGTTCCTGACGGTCTACGTTTCGAGGGGGAGAGAAGTCATAGAATCCCCTGTGTGCGAGTACACAAATCTCTTTATGGGTTGAAGCAAGCCGGCCGGCTATGGTACTTGCGATTTTCGCAGTACCTAATATTGTGTGGTTTTGACACCCATGAATGCTCTCCATGCTTGTTTGTCAAGCGAAGCGGCGCCGAGATTGCCATTACCGGAATCTATGTGGATGACATCGTCATGGTGGGCACTGACGCGGCAGTTGCAGCTGTGATGACAGCATTGAAGGCCGAGTTCAAGGTAAAATACCTTGGCATTTTGTCGTTCTGTCTAGGACTCCAGGTCTGCCAGATCTAATCTGGGATTATTTTGCACCAAGTAAGCCACATTAAAAAGGTGTTGACTCTTTTTAACGTGAGGGAGGTCTCCAAAGCCGCTAAGACTCCGATGGTAGTTCGCAGCCTGACGACAAACAGCGACATCTACGGCCCAAGACGTGGGAATGAGAGAATCGTCAGCGAGAAATATCCATACAGAGAGGACATTCGTGCTCTTCTGTATCTCGCAAATTGCTCACGCCCAGATATCGTCTTTGCCGTTAGTGTGGTTGCCCGCTATTCAGCAGAACCCGCCAAGAGGCGTTGGTCTGGTATCAAGCAGGTACTTAGATATCTGGCATGTACATGTAACTACGCATTGCTTTATCGCAAAAGTGATCGACTATCTAGTTCTGAGTTAATTAATGACAACCTTTGCGGCTATGCAGATTACTGACAACCTTTGCGGTTATGCAGATGCAGGATACGTCTCGGACCCGCACAAGGCACGATCTCAGACCGGTTATGTATTCATGTCTGCCGGCGGAGCGATCTCAGGGACGTCAGCGAAGCAGACGCTTACGACTACATCGACGAGCCGATCGGAGCTGGTTGCCCTCTATGAGACAAGCCGCGAATGTGTCTGGCTATGCCGTTTCCTCAAGTTCATAAGGAAGTCATTGGGCATCAAGCAGGCGATGCCGCCGATCAAGATCTACGGGGACAGTGCTGCTTGCGTCGCACGAGTTCAGCAAGGCTACATCAAGAGTGACCGCACCAAGCACATCGATCCCAAGTTCTTCTTTACGCACGATCTCAACGGCAAACAACTCATCATCAAGGGCGTTGCATCGGAGAAGAACCTCGCCGATCTCTTCACTAAGTCTTTGGGGAAGAACAAGCACTGGGATCTAGCCCTAGGTCTGGGCATGACATGCATGTGATTGCATATTAGGTCACTGGGTTGTTTTACCTTCACCGATTTGCGGAGAGTTTTTTCCCAGTATGCATATGCTTATACAAGGCGGAGTATTTTAGAGTTGCCACGCTGAGGAGGAGTGAAACAGATTCTAGAACAAACCAGATTGGCTAGTTCTTTCAATAGAGTCTTCTAGAGTCTAAAGTTGAAGTCTAAGCTTCAATGTAGGGCTGGTCTGCTACATAGACACGCACAAAACAGAAATACAGCATGTGACTCTCTAGACTATCCACCTTAAGCACTAAATAAATTCATCACATTCCACAACGTACTCCTTCGGGCTCAAGTCATCCTCTTCAGTAATCAAGATTCCTAATAGACACTCGCTTTATTCTTCCTATCTCACTGGGCCACGATATAGTCGATTTAATAGGCACAGGTTCGTGCATAATGCAAAAATATCCCAAACACTACCAGAAAAAAATCAACTTACCGATTCGGGGCTTGCGCTTGAGAAGTTTGGAAACCAGAATGTGCTCAACATTTTCATGTTCGCGATAGCGACTAACAAATTAACGAACTTGATGCACTTTTTGAAGAATATACGGCTGAATCTTTTGAGCTAAAGGTTACGATTATCCCAACCAACTTGAATGCGCTGGCGAAAGTTACAATGTGGAAACTATGTCCAATTGGAATCAGCAGCGGAGCTCATCAACACGTCGAAAGAATCTGTGAAACTCGTATTGGACGCCGGACGATCGAGAATTCTCGACCATTGACATAAGAATGCTAATTGATCACCACTGCACACAAAATCGACCGTAAACTAATCGAGTCCATTAATTCTGATGTAAAACCCATTTATGCCTCTCTGTGCCCAATCGAGCGCTTCTCCAGCCGACGAAGCTAATTTAGCTCCACAGGAATCGAAAATACTCGTCTTTGAACAACAGATAGCACGAGGTCCCAACCATACGAAGTTAGCGAATCGATAGGACACGCAAACACAAAATGTCACGGATCACAAAGTGTTGCGGAGTCGCTAAAACTGCACTATTGAGAGCTCCCTGGGTCCAACAGCAGTCAAGGCAAGATCAGACCGCAGTTAATTTTGACAAGCAGGAAATGGAGTTTGCGCTCCTCTATCGACTCACGAGCATGGACTACACATTGAGAAGAGAACGAGGTATCGAACATTCTAAGAATGTATAGTTTTCTTTGCTTCGAGACAGGGTCTGGTAGGTAGGTGTCTGTCACTGTTTTGCTTGAAGACGACTGGTTTCCTACGGAAATCTAATCTTCAAGTACCCGAACAATGAAATCGCGTATATATTTTCCGAGTATACTATACACGGCTACGTAAGAATCATGATCAAGATACAGCGCAAACCAGTCGCACCAAGCATGCGCCGTTGCATGAGGGAGACACCATAGGACCAAGCAGGTCGTGGATGCAGTTTACGCATCTTACGTTTGGCCATACCTTATCAGCTTTGTGGTATTGTGTCGTTTCCTTTTCTTCTTGGGCTTCTTTTGATTAAATTGAAGACAGCGAAGCAAGGCGGCGCTGAACAGCTCTTGGGTGACTGAACCGAGAATCCGAAGACTGGTACAGCCTCGCCAAACGTATTTGAAGCCAGATGCAGATTAGCCCGTGATTCCCATTGAAGCAACATTCTGGATGAAGCCACACAGAATGTCACGTGCTGACAGAAGTCGGCAATTGATTCTTTGTCACTAACAAGCGAGGTCAAGATGAAGGAGATTGAAAACATCGAGAATTGGGAAAATGAAGCTGTGCACGGATCATGGGTTTACGGGGCCATTTAGAGGCTGCAGCAACAGAAGAATCTACTGACGTGCAGAAGAAAAGCAAGTGCTGTCGCTGTCTTTAGAAGACACGCTCGAAAATAACAAGAGTATTATTCTTCACGTAGCACCAGGCTTTGGTAAGTCAATTCTGCTTTGCTTGGCGACGCTTCACTGGCGATAATCAAGTAGAGGCATGCACTCATGTATCGTCGCTCGATGAAACCGAGCAGGATGAGAAAGCGAACCATGAGAGATGCAAGTGCGGGTGAAGAAAATGGCGCGAGTGTGATTTACTCTGGTACTGGGAGAAAGTATCATGACTTGGCACGTATCGAGTGCATCCCTTGAGTCTTGCTCGTGTTGGATGGTTCTATGTACGAGAGCATTCGTAGCGGCCAACAAAACTTTCATCGGATTGCGACGTCTCAATCTGTGAGTCTCTGTTCTCAAGCTCGTTCTTCCTCTGAAACTGTTATCCATCTTTACTGAATTAAAGCCGATATATTTGCCTTAGGCAAACTGACTATGAACTTAACAGAAAGTGAGATAATGGATCAGTACAATACCACTAGTGGAAGCGTCTGTGGATTTTACAGACCAAACGAAGCGCTGATACAGAAGATTTACATGCGCATTCCTTCTTATGTCTTGTGGGCCCAGACAGAAATGTCGATCGAATCCGACGCACGTTCGTAAATGACGTAAAAAATCCAAACAACTATCTGTAAAGCTCACTTTGGACTCAAGGTATTATCGAAGCTTGTATTTGAAAAGCTGAAGAAACTGATGATCATAAATTCTTGCCCAAGGTGCTTAGATAAAGATTGGGGTGGGTGGAAATACGGGCAATGCTTACCTTCAAATCACCACAAGTCAGGAGTAGAGAGTCCGTTGAATCAATCAATTCTGTTTTTGGTTAGAATCCCAATTACGTGGATCTCTGCCCAAGCACATACCATTGCTTGAAATTTGTATTGACTCCGAGACCTTTGCTCTTGAGACAAATGAATTCTTCGAAGGGTATGTTGAGAATTCATATCCAACAACAGAACTGGGTTGAAGGTCGATTTAGCATCGGGTGCGATGGTGACACAAAATTCATCACCTCTTTTTCCCACGGCCACTCAGGGATAGAGCACTCAGCAATCTCTTTTTTTCTCTCTGCTTGGCGCATTTGTGCGTGCACTTTCTATGGTAAGAAATACACGTGACTTTTCATTGATTTCCGTTGAAGTGCTCGCTGTGGCGAAATCGATTATATTTACCTCGTTGCCTGGGGAGTGGTGTGGAGACCCCACAGATACAAAACAGGCCACTTCACAGACACATCATGCTGGACAGGCCAGCAGTTCATTCAACTGCCAATACCGGATAGTCTTCAAAGCACGAAGACATCCATCTGCCTAGGAGCTTGATCACTAAACGATCTGCGCCAGTGTTGAGCAGTTTTGTTGCTCCTCCGTTGCGCACTGAATGAGTAGAAAAGCGTCGTGGATCCAAGTTTGCTTCTTTCGCAACCATATGAGACGAAATTCCACTTCCAGCTTGTAACTGCATTGCAGGATCCTCAGTGCGCGTATCAAACGAGCGTGCGCCCTTGCGAATCCAACGAGCTGCGCGAACTGGACATAAGATTGGATCACCCGTTGCATGTTGAAATCGGACATCTTCGCGACCAAATTGATTTTTTGTTTTTGGCGCCTTGCAAACAGATGCCAACCGTTGCAGCTCTGAATTCCCTGTGACTGATGACATTGGTTACCTATATACAAATATTAAGAACGACGCAGCAGGAAAAAGTACGCCAGCAGCAAACCGCCCCAGAATAATTGGTGTTGCGGCTGGTGAATATTCAGCGATCCATAGATGCTCCGTAGCAAACGAGGCGTGATAGGTTGGCATTTCTTCACAGGATCAGAAAAACGTCGAATGCCCCGTAAAAACAGAGTGTGCTGTGCGTTGACACCGGGATCGTATCCCAACGAAATTCGATGATGTCATCGTACAGCACACAGCTTCATGCATGTGGTTCCATAGGAATGACCTCGATGGTGCTTATTCATACCAAATCGCCATAAGTAAACAGCAAAAGACCCAAGTTGAGCAGTTGCATCATTGGGCTGGTTTTGCAGGAGCCATGACGAATATCCCATAAACACACACCACATATTCCACTGCTCCCACGCTCGCGAACACACCTTTTGAGAGGATACTGCTTAAGCTCCAACACAGAGCAACGCTCCCAAACTTGCGAGAGCTTTCTCCAACTCGGAGGGACTGACACCTGCTTCCAACCAGCGGACAACTTAGTGAAGTGAGTATTGTGATCGGCAGATTCCCAAACTCGACTTCGCGCGTCAGCTATAACGTTCTGAACACCTGGAATGTGGGACGATGTGATGTAAAAATGATAGCGGACCTCCCACAACGCCAGAATCCGTAATAGCAACTGAGCAAAGGCATTACGACTTGATCTTTTGTTGTTCCAAGCCACAGCAGTAGAGTTATCGATCCAGGCGCAAACGTGCGTTCCCCATCAATGTGATCTCGCTGCCAATATCGCCCCCAAATAATTGCTGAAAACACAACGCTCATTAGCTCTCGAATGTTGATACTGAATTCGTGCACTTGTTCGAGTTTCTGCTCTTTGATCGTGCGCAGCTCATCCTGATCAAACTGGATTTGAATATATTCCTTCCGAAGAGGGAATAGAGCACATAAACCTACATCACTTGCATCCATGATGATTTCTGCTTTTCTGGAATCTGAGTTTCAGTAAATCGAGCGAATGGAATTCGATTCAATGAAGTACTTCTCAAAATGGCTGCGAATCATTTGAGATCATCATTGGCACATGCAGATACAGGAAGTCGGTACCACCGAGATGCACTGCGATGCAGACTTGCAAGTCGTTGAAAGAACGGTGCTGCAGCCCGAATACACGTCACAACGTGCCGAAGCGAGCCAAGGAGCTGATTCAGCTTGGTTTTTGTGATAGTCTTCGACTGAAACATTTGTGAGACTTTCGAAGAGGCTTTATCAACTTTGGATGGGGGCGTGCACACCACTTGGTTGCGTAAATCCCACGTGAGCCCAAGCGCAATTCCACGCTGAATTTATCCTCGTTGCACGCACGCGGCCCAAGAACTTGAACCATGGATGAGCGAAGAGAGATTTTGCCTCTTCCAACCGTGAACCCACGTCAGATTCAACGCAATTACGGTCATCAACCCACACTTTTCCATCAAAATTTTCGCGACTATTGTACGGCTGACCTGGCCACATCGGATGTTCGCTTGTATACAAATGATTTATTGCTTCAGCAGCGACTCCATATTCAGCTGGCGAATTTTTCCAACCAAAAGGACAACACAAGTCTACGACAAGAACACCAAGCTCGGGAATGTAGCCTGAGAAACGACCCACATCGGCCGCATTGATAGGAAGATGACGAAAGGCTCCAGAAACGTCGCCTGACATCATTCGCGACTTTTTCGGGTACCTTGACTCGACATCTTGTGCCCGCAGAGCAACCCATGGTATGAGAGCTCAACGTCACTGATTGAAATTGATAGATCATTGACCGAAGCACCAATAGGAAACGAAAGATCATGAATAACGCGTGCTTCCTCGTCCAACGGCTTGCCTCCTTTCTGAACTGCTCCAAAAGGGTTGCAATAGACGCCCGGGAGCTGATCAAATAAATCCAAATCTAGACGAGATACTGATCTTTATCTTGGCCTTTTCTGATATTCTTCACAATGGAATTTAGAGATCGGTTCACTGAGCGATGATTCTTCGGAGGACAATTCTGTACTGAAAACGAACAAACCCATCTAGAACAAACCCATCTAGAACAAACCCATCTAGGCTTAACTCCATACGATACCGTCCGATCCCACCGGAGCCGATGCATATAGGAAAACAATCCAAGATTATTCGCCGGTGGACTCAAAGCTTTGTTTGGGCGTGAATCATCTATAGATTCGCCTCGAAGTAACGCACAAAGGATGGCAACGTCAAACCCGAACGTCGTAAATACTCGTTGAAAGCGTGTTGCTTGTTGCGGTCGAGCAAATATTGTTTGTTCCCGATGACTTCATTAAAAGTTAAGTACGACCGAGGCGGATCCACACCATACAAACCCAGAGAATGACGCAGCTGATTGTGCACAGTTATTGCCATTCGCTCAAACTCAATCATGCGAAGACTAATGTCTATGTGCAGTCTTTTCTTGCACAGTGCAATAAATTCGTCTGCTGGCATGGCGCTTACTGCAAACGAATCATTGGCAATAAACGTGGATGAAAGAGCCGGATGCTCAACACCACTTGCCAAACACACCGTCTTGGTCTCTGTGGGTAGCTTATCAGCTGAACCACCGACCGCGGGGCCGAACAACTGAATCGAATGCTCGCGTGCGTCGGACAAACACACCGCCTTGGTATCATTGGTTAGTCCGAGGACTGAACTATCAACCGCGGTACCATGGGACTGAGTCGAACACTCACATCTCTTGGATGTGCACCCCGCATTGCAACCAGCAGCTTGAATGCTGTTTGAACTGCTTGCTCCAGGTACTTTCACGCCATTAAATGCGTTTCGAACGCAACTTCCTCATTCGGGCCGACTTTTTGCTGAATTGGGCGTGACTACAGCGGACGCTTTACCGAAGGGCATCCAGAACTGGGATTTAATATTCGACAAGCTCAACTTGGTTGTGAGCAGCTGAATCGTGCTCGGGAGGTTTTCGAAGCGGCCGAGGTGTGACAACATCCAAAATCACACCCTGGCGACTTCAACTCTTCTCTTTTAATAAAGCGATCGGCTTGCTACTCAACTTCAATCCGCCAAAATTGGCCTTAATGCTAGCCTTGATCGGTGCCGGTAGTCGTGGAGGATAAAAATGACCGCGGTGAGGAAACACATAGGCGTTGCCTTTGCCGCGGCAGCCCTGATTGGAAATAAACCGCATGCACAACTTCTTTCCATCATGCGATGGCATCGACTACAGGACGGCTTCGGGAATGCGACCTTTTGTTGTTGCTGATCTTCCCTTTGAATCATACGAATCTCGCTGCCCGTGACGCGCCATCATGGAATCGTGGATATCCTGCAGCTTCGCTAGCTGCCTTTTATTGCTGGCGAGAGACACTTGAACATAAGATTGATGAGCCACATTAAATTCGTTTCTGACGCTAGATGCACCGGCAAAATCTCCCATACTCAGACGCATAGCAAATCTTTCAAACCGCTCATCAACCCAGAAGACGAGACCATTTAAATCTTCTGCATCTGTGATGGCTGCAGGCCAGACAGCTCGACAAAGAACCGCCGAGCCTCGGCCACGAGGTCAATTACGAAAGGCTGATAGACTGCCATCACTAAAGACCATAATACACCAAGAGCTCCAATGAGAGTATCGATGTTGGGCGGTTGATCTGGCTCGTGGATCATAGCCCGACCAGAAAAATCACTCATGTCGCTTTGTCTGCGCAACTTTCGGCGCGTAGCCATATCAACCCGAGCAAAATGCATCACGGAAAGACCACGGGTACCAAACTCCCAAGAATAAAAACCACACAGAACGCCAGGATGTGGTCAAACCGATGAGACATCGGTTTGGGACTGCAACTACTCAACGAATTGCTGTGATGTCAGTCGGTTGTACTTACCGTTCACGATCGAGTTGTGGACCGCGATCTGGCCTGACGAAGGCCTGAATTGGCCACGTCGGGCTGACTACTCTGTGATACGCTTGAACATGCTGGGGTCCATGGCTCCTGCAGTCAAGTCTATACCACGATGCGGCAAATCACCCAGTTGGATGCGAGTGGCGCTCGGCTGAGGATGGCTTGCAGTACCACTTGGTGAAAAATCTTAAAACATCTTCTCGACTGCGTTTGCCAAGTGCAGTAGCGCCAAACAACTGACATAAGGATGGCCCATCGGGGCCATATTCACTATCATCTGAATCACTTAACTCCAGACCAGGTTGCATAGTGGGTGAATCTTTATTGCTAACGGCCAGACTTTCAACTTCTTGTGTACCATCAAAGATTGTCGAACCAAGTTCATCGATGCCGGAGCGTGACGACCACCTTCGCTGTAGAACACAAAATCCAATGCGTACTTGATTGGCACCATGTCGATCTCCATTGCACCAATATCGAGAAGCGGCATGGCACCTTCACGCACATGCTCAACGTTCAGTTTCTTGCATCTAACCTTTGTGCTGCGAGTAGCCACGTATCTGCCCTGACCATGAAACATTTCAAAGGCACTCTGATGAATTGCCTTCATTTGGGCAGCCATGACTGCCACAAGTAGTTTCCCTTGGCAAAGACGCATGGCACACGTTTCTACAGCGATATCGTGGATCATGGCTTCGTCGTACCGACGTCTTCCTGTCCATCTTGAAATGTCACATGGAGCACCCTGATGTTGCTTCCGCTGTTCCATGTGAAACCCGTCACCACGCCATAATGCCAACGTTCGGCTGATCCTTTGGCGCGCCTTGGAGCGCAAACGCAGCTTCCTACATATGTTCCAATGCCGAAGATGGCTTCGTCCTCTTCGATAATCCGCGACTCAACTTCTGACAACGGCAACTGTAAGGTCAAAGCGTCCAGGCCATTCCATCGACCGTTCGAAACTCTCTGCACGGTCAATTTTTCCTTGCCTCCGTCGTCTGTACTTGACCCATAGGCGAATCCAGGCGTTTCGACGACATTTGATGCCAAGAAGAAATACCGAAGCGTCGACATTCCTGAGACCAGAAGACCAGTGCCAGCGGGGGATGAATGGTTGAAGGTTTTTATTCAACGTTTGCTAGCCACGCAGCAAACTAAACTAAATGCGAACTAGCGCTGAGTAGCAACACGTGCCGTTCATTTAGTCGCTCGCTGCCCGGGAAAATAGATTTCCTTCGTTCCTTCGTCGCTCGGTAATCTTCCATGTAAACTTGATCGACGCTGACCGCTATCGTCGTGCAACCATCTTGTCAACGCCTGTCGTGATCTTGTGCATGGACATTGCACCTTTTTGGCTTTGTGCTCGAAGTGACATCAGCACCTGATCAAGGTCAGGACATGTACCGAGATCGCCACCATCACCTGCGGCAGAAAGCTCTGGAATGTCCCTTTACATTACGCTTACTGGCCCTGGCCTTACTCTGGATGGTCAGGGGGTCTGAAACTGAGCGTACGGCGAGTTAGCACAGAAAGGTTTTTAGCCCAACTCTTTCCGATTTTACGACCTAAAGCACACCTTATCCATGCTCAGCGGCACACATATCACGGTCTGAGGCCGTGATCTGAGAACGACGGTCCGTCGATCCGTCGACTTTCAATCAAATGCAGGCAGCAAAGTAGTTGAATTGTTACCGTTTTTGAGTTTTCCTGGTCCATTGGCAAAAACACCAATACGTCAAGAAAAGTATCTCTTCGCGCTGCGCAGCTCAAACGTCCACCCTTTGTTGGTCGCTGATTTCAGCCCAGTTCGCCATTCTTAGAGACGAGCCTTTGTTCCAAAAGGAATTAGGATGAGTTCCACCGTAACGATGGCGTCACATTGGGTAAACGAGTGCCATATGAATCATATGGTAGAACACATTAGTGGAAGTAAAGCCTTTTATCTTTGTTGCCAGGCAACTTACATCGATCATCAATGTCGACTACTGTATTGCCGGCAGCAGCAACCGTGAAAAATATTCAACGACATTTCTTTGGCAACATTTTCACTGGAAGTCGTGGAAGTGAAACGAAAAAAAAAAAAATGCCTCATATCTGATCCAAAAGTACATTGTAGAAGCAACTGCTAAAAGTTGCCTTCAAAGTAATCCAACGAGAAGGGAGAAAATACCTCGATGTATTTTTCGGAGCGATACAGTAACCAATCGGCTACAATGTGATGTGAGTGCTCTACGTCCTAACTATTCTAAATGCAGCAATATTTAAGGACCTACTTCGAGATCCCCAGCAGACTTAATCCGTTTTTTAGAATCGCTGCGCACTCATTTCCCGTCGACATTGTCGCTTCCACGCTAACGTGTAGGCAAGATCGTCCTGAATCTCCATCAATAGTTCTCTGTTGCAAGTTTGCTTTTCAGCGTCGGCTCTCGCTGCAAGCAATCGACCGACCATTCTCACAGCACGCTCGTACTGTTCTTCAAGCCGACGTGAGCTCTCGTGTCTCACCTGCAGCGATAAAAGCTTGCTTCTGGCATCAGTTGGACTAGATGCATCCTTCAAAATGGTGAGATCATTATCGATTCGCGAGAGTCTCCGAGGAACGGTGTTTGTCAAGTTTTCGTCTCTGTTCTTGATTTCCCACTCAATCGGAACGACCGTTATGTGTGGAACTTCTCTCTCCTCGTCATTTCCATGCGGATACGGTAAATCCAACGCATTTTCGCGGTCGCTGACGATATTTCCTGCTGGTACGATTTTGTTTGGTAGTGCTCGAGGAAAAGGAGGTCTGATAGCTGTTCTCAATTCACAATGTCGCAATGGCACATTGTCGGCAATGCGTTTGACGGGTCTTAGAGGATATTCAGTGTTTTCAACTTGACGATCGTTGACGATTGGAGTCTGAATTGGTGACTGCTCTTCAGCTGGAGAAACAGGAGTGCGACATGTGCCGAGTATAACTTGTTCCAACGCTGGACGCTCTTGAAACCACATAAACAAATAGAAAACGTCGAGATGCCGTGAGCAAGCTCTCAAGAAGTCTTCATGGGAAGGCGTCGAGCCTTTTTCCGAAAAGCGCTTCATGTTCTGTGCGTACTTTGAGGTCATTTCCTTCCACATGCCTTGGAGTTTCCTTGCATCATGCTGTAGGATCTTTGACGGATCAATGTCTTGAAAGCTCGCGTGTTCAAATCGCACCTGCCCATATGTGCTTCTTGGAATGCTGAATTCTTTCGCGATGTTTTCCCAAAACGCCAAGACTTTGGGCTGATCGTCAGTAAGGCGAACTTCGTTTTCACACTGGCTCATGAAATCACACACGCGCGCTACGTTTAACTCGTAGCATATGACGTTTACCAGTCGTAGTCCACACGCTTTGGTCTTTCGACGCCAATTGGTGTACAGTGCGCTCGCTTGACCCAAAGTGGAAGCCGCCTTTTGCAATGGTGCAGTACGTTTGGACACGTTGCCAATCGATGCATCAACTTGTGTCTTTGCCTTGTAATGTGAGTCTAGTAAAACCAAATACCCGTTCTTGAAGTCGTTCCGCTCAGGGCCGCTCTTGACGACACGGAGCTGCAAATGGTAGCAAACTGTGCGCAGTACCTTGCTTGAGAACTGGGCCAATGTCTTCCGCAGATCCATCTCATTCGCGGCCGTCGGTCGTGCTAAAATCGCTAGCGCTTCCGTCATCTGCTGCTTCTCGCTCTCGTGCATCGCTCTGCTCTCTCCGGTTGCTCTTTGGATGTGCAATGCGCGCGCGCGCGCATTCAACTTCAACTCGTGTGTGATTGGTCCAAATAATTCAAACGCGCGTATCTGATTCGCTTAAAATCGGGACCGCTTCAAATTGCCCTTCGAGACTGCGCTCTCTGCTCGCTCTAAGGCTTCCAGCGTATCTTATGGCGACGCTTGCGCTGTTACATCACGACTCGTGCTGCTTGCGATTGTTTTTCCGTATCGCGGTCTACGGCACCTTCGTCGTCCGAACTCTGGTCACCGTTTACAGCCACAAATCCGTCTGCGGCGAGTCCACGCTGTTTGCTGTTTGCTGTTTGCACTGACCACGACTGATTTCGTCTCTTCTGGGTTATAGGCGCCGCTTCGAGCGTATAGCAGATTGTTTCGGCGCATATCTCCGCTTCGCATGCGTGGTTCACGAAATGTATCGCCGGTTTTTCCATGTAGCCGACACTGCAGCTGTTTGGACTGCGTTGCGGCGTCTTCCTCGTCATCCTGATGCGCCTCCTGCTCAAAGCGAAAGAACCTGAGAAGTGGGTTGCATACATCACAGGTGCGTTCACATTCTTGAACGCTGACGTTCTGGCCGAAATGCCGCAAAAGCGCTTGACGTCGGCACTGTTTTTTTGTGGCGAAGCTGTGCACTTCGTTTAGGAGCTTCAAGGCGTGAAATCTCTTCTTCTCTTGTTTGGCTTTGTCTGTGCTCTCAGTAGTGTTGGTGGTTCCTTTCTCTGCGAGAAAACGGAACAAGTCTAGATCCTTTGCTGAGTAGAAAAGCACGCTTTGACTGGGCTCGCCATCTCGACCAGCGCGTCCAGATTCTTGATAGAAGCCCTCCAGAGACTTCGGCATATTCCAGTGCACCACAAAGCGGACGTGCGGATTGTCGATGCCCATGCCGAACGCGATGGTCGCACAGATGACGCGAATCTTGCCTTGAAGCCAATCAAACAAGACGCTTTCGCGCTGCGACTGTGGTAACTTAGCATGGAACGCTGCCACTGACATTCCCGGTTCAAGATCATGCAAGGCTGTGACAATGGCTTCAGTATCGCTTCTCTTGTGCACGTAGATGATGCCGCATTTGTTGTCGTGATGTTTCTTGATGTACCGATACAGTGCACACATGGGATCCGCAAGTAATCCCTTGTCATGCACCGAATACGATATATTGACACGGTTGAAGTCATCCATGAGCACACTGGCGTTTGAAGGAAATTTTAGCTGTCTCTGAATGTCTTCGCGCACTGGCAACGTTGCAGTCGCAGTTAAAGCCATCAGTGGGACACCTGGAAACAGAGTGCGAAGTTTACCCAACTGACGATATGCTGGTCGGAAGTCGTGGCCCCATGAGCTGATGCAGTGTGCTTCATCGATTGCTATCAGTGCTATCCCTTTGTTCGCGTATAGCTTTTTCAAGTCGTGCTGTATGGCATCGCCCATCCATGTCTCTGGCGTGGTATACACAAGCTGCAGTTCCTGCTTCAGCATCTGCTGCCGAACACGCTCACGTTCTGAATCACTGACAACGGAAGACAACTGGCCGACGCGTATTTTCTTCTTGCGCAAAGACTCGACCTGGTCTTGCATGAGTGCCAGCAGAGGCGATATCACTAGAACGACTCCAGGTTGCAGCAGCGCCGGCAACTGATAGCAAAGAGACTTGCCGCCACCAGTGCGCATTAGAATGATTGTGTCCTTCTTCGCGAGTTCGCTACGCAAAGCGAGACCCTGCAGCCGACGAAGATTAGCGAAGCCGAAGCGAGCGAGCGCGTCTCGGATCTTGGCTCGCCGTGCCTCCTTTTCCACCATGATGGTTCTAATCTTTTCAGCGGCATGGTGCAGTTTTTGTCCTAATTCAGGACGGTGTGCAAGTTACTGTATTTTGTGCATGTGCAGTGCATTCTGTAATTTACAGTATTATACTGTACACTCCGCACAGAAAACCCTCCGATTTTTTTGTTGTGTCGGCTAGATTTGTCCAATCGTCATTCCGAAAGTTGTGTCTTATAGCCAATAATGGCGAGATCAGATCAATTTTCGCCTTTTTGATTGGGTGAAAATAATTGTGCACGGGTACGGGAGTGCCGCGGTCAGATTGGTATTTGATGACGTGGAGCTTGCCGTTTTTGCTGCTGATTAGTTTGTTTTGCTCATCCACACGTGTGTAATAGATGATAAAGTTGTCATTTAATCATTTTCAAGATGGCGAGGGCAAGGAGCTGGACGAAGCAGAGCATCGAGCTGCGTTGGAGCTTCACCGCGCCGGCATGGGCAGCCGAGCGGTCGCCAAGCAGCTGAAGAGTTCCCAACAGCTGTGCGGAAGGTTATCAAGAGCGGCACAAGGCGAAGCGGCTGGAGTGGGCCAAGGTCAAGGTCGCCTGGAGCGACGAAAAGTGACGGTGGTCATTTCCGACGAGAAGCGGTGGACGCTGGATGGTCCTGACGGCCTGAAGAAGTACTGGCACGTTGCTGGTACGCCAGAGCGCGTGGGGGTGCGTCGCCATTCAGGCAGAGGTGGGCTGATGAAGTGGCCGGCTTCTCGAGCGCCGGGACGACCAAGATCGCGTTCATGATCGCGTCCGTGAGCTCCGACGTCTACACGACCGTGCCCGTGCTGGGCGTTTCTACTTTGTTTGTGTGGTCTAACCACAGCGATTTCTTTGTTTTCCAGCATGACGGCGCGGCTTGCCACACGAGCCGTCAGATGAAGGCGTGGCTTAGCGACCGCACCATCGACGTGATGAAGTGGCCGTCCCTCTCCCCCGACCTCAATCTCATGGAGAACGTCTGGGCGTGGCTCACGCACAAGGTCTATGCCTGAGGACGTCAGTACGCGGACGTGGAGCAGCTCAAGTCGGCTGTACGATGGTGAACAAGCTTGAGGGTGCATTTACAACCTACTAGCAACGTGCGCGACGTATTCTAAGACGCCTAATACCAATCTGGCCGCGGCACTCCCTTGACCAGACGTACCCATGCAGAATTATTTTTCACCCAATCAAAAAGGCGAAAATTGGTCTGATCTCGTCGTTTCATTGGCTATATATAAGACACAACTTTCGGGATGACGATTGGACAAATCTAGCCGACACAACAAAAATCGGAGGGTTTTGTACTGAAACTTACCCTATGATCTGTATTTTTTGGAAAGTTAAAGAGTCGGCAATATGGTGCGCAAGGAATCGCGCGTTGTGCCGCCGGGCTCGAAGTCTGTGGAGGAGATCGTGCTTCAGCGCATGGCCAATGGTTCAGCTGCTAGCTCCAGACCCAGCGCACGCGTCACAGGTTTGGATTGGCTACTCTACAGTGCACCGTCATTAAAGTTAAGCTCACTCGTTCATGAAGCAGCCAACAAGGTTGAGAGCGCTGTCCGCAAACCGTCGATCGCATCGCTCTCTCGTTCGTCGTCCAGATCAACCGTTGCAGCAAAGTCAATGAATCCAGTAAAAGCGTCAGCAGTGCTCGAGCCATCCGATGTCACTGTGGACGCTGCAGCGGATGCGGTGGCATCTGCCATGGCCAACGCAGCCAGTGTCGAGTCCATGCAACGCATGTCAAACGAGATCCAAGAGCTATCGCAGCGACTACAAGACGTTACCACACAGCTGTACGGATCAAAGCGCAACGAGATTGGCGACGAGATACGTGCTTCAGTGCCGGAGCCCTCGCTCCATCAACAACAGATAGCCGAGTACCTCGAAGAGAGTATGCAAGCCGTTTACGAAGTCCACGGCAAGCCTACACGCAGACATGGAGCAGAATCCACGGCGACCACCGCAAATGCGACGTTAGGAGCCCACGTCACCCATTCTGTTCGCGGTGTACGCTCGACAGTACGACGGCTTGATCGAGTCTTCTACGAAGTAGCCACAGGCGACAAGCAAAGGCAGCTGGCAGCAACCAAGATCTCCATGATGTGTCGAGGATTTATTGTCAGGAGGCGGTACCAAAAGCTCACGTTCGCACTTGGTCAGTGGCGAGCACGCAAATGCGCCGAAGCGATCACGTGCATGGAGCAGTTTTCAGCGCGAGAGGAATTTATCAATGGGCAGATCGTTCTCATGCACCAGGCCCGACTGGAGTCGTTTCTGCGCAGCGTGTTGGCTGAAATGCGCGACGTCGTGCTCATGAACCTGCCGTTGCGACTCTCTCGTTTGGAAGAAACCGAGCGCCGCTTTTTGATCAAAAAACGAGCTCTGACAAAGTTAGTGTTTGATCCCTGGCGAGTCATGGCGCTCGGCCCACGCAGTCGCAAGAAAGTGGCGGCCGATTCGAAGACCAGACATTTGGAGGCAAGGGAACGGCTCGTATACACAGAGCGCTTTGAACTCATCACGAGCGAGATGGTGCACGACGAGTTCCTCAAAGAAAACATCAGGCGCATTCGCAGCGCACACCACACGCACGTGTTGCGCATGTACTTTCGTTTGATGGTCACAGTCGAATACGAGCCGATGAAGCGGAAAATGGCACTTGCCGCGGCTCACGACCGAGTAAAACGACTGAAATCTGTCCTCAATGTCATGATTAATGCCTTTCGAACCGTGCAAGTGGACAAGGCGATCGCTAAAGTGGCCGAACGCAGAACGCTCGATAGGTTCGATAAGCACTTCAATATGCGCAAGATTGATGCACACTATCGTCGCACGCATCAACTCAAGCATTTACGAGCGTGGGCGCAGTACGGTCAACGGATCCGCCGCGTGCGAAAACTCTTTGAGGTCAACACGAAGGACACGCTTGTTCGGCTAATTAAACGCTGGCGAGTGCGTACAACGTACCAGACTGCTCTGAGGGCGAACGCAGTTGAAGAGTGGAAAGCCTACTGTCGCAGAATATTCCAGACGCCATTTAGAGCCTGGTATGTGTATGCGGCAGAGCACAAGGCACATCGTGTGGCCAAGGAGACCATTTGCTTCGCTTACCAACGAAGGCAGCGACGTCATATCAAGTACTCGTTCTTTCGACTCTGGAAGCACCAAGTGCTGTTTGGCAACATCGAAGGAATCCATTCCAAGCTCCATTTAATCCGAAGTCTTGAAGACCAGAAGCGAATGTGCATCGGACTAGAGGTCAACGCGCGACTGTATCGTGAGAATATTGCTGGAATGCAGAATTCGATTTGCGTTTTAGAGCAGAAGCTCGAAGAGAAGCAGCAAGAACTTGTCCAAGTGCATGAAGCAACGCAAATGACGCGCTTTGGTCTACATCACGCGGAGCAAACGATCGCTCGCGTGCAAGGAATGCTGGAAGCTGTGCGACTAATCCACCCAGGGACGGTCGAGCGCGTTGAGAAGATGTACATCGAAAATCCGCTGTTGACCGAGGACTTCAAGGATGTGATTATGATGCGGTACAACAAGCGGCAGGAATTGATGCAGGAAATTGCGTTAGATGACCTGGAGTTGGAGATCCAGCGTTCAGGAGGCGGAAAAAGTGGTCTAAGTCGCGAGGATCAGCTATTGATGCATCGTGTCAAATGGGTTCTTTCGCGTCTAGAATTAAATGAGCAGGAACCGCTGGAGAAATTGCAGAGACGAGGCATGCAGCAGCTGTGCGCGCTGTTTGAGTTCATTCGCGATGGGAATACCGGTCAATTGATGCCGGAAAACAACCCGTCGATGCGCGATCGTGTGGGCGATATCTCAAACAATGCTGTGGTTCGGCACTTCGATCTGGTGAATGCAAGTGATACCTGGCACAATTTTCTGCAGGCGCTCACAATCAAGTTCACGCCCGATCGCATGTTATCAATCAAAGAGCGTTTGGTCCGTCGGGAGGCCGAGATGACCGACGAACTCGCAGTTCTCAAAGCCAATCCTCACATTTACAACATCTATAGGTGAGTTGTTGTATGTCGTAGACATGATCTCTTCGACGCGTTGTTCATGATGAAATGTTTGCTTGGTCTGCAGCGGATCGATCATTTCGGACCCAAAGGACACACAAGCACTTCAAGAAGAGAAAGGTTGAACTATAAATGGAATCATTAAGCGGCATGAGCAACGAAAGCTCATACAAATCGACAAGGGAGCTTACGCCGCTACAAGAGAGCAACACGAAGACGCGAGCCGCAAATTTTGCTCTATCTACTACTACTACTCCTGGCCACGGACTTCGCGCGTGCTACCGTTCGAGATTCGCATCTACGCAACCGGCGCATCTATTCGTCCTTGTGGAACTTGGACGCCAGGAATAACTTCTGGAAAGACTTGCCAGCATATCGGTTGATGTGTTCGCAGTACGTGTTCATCTGCTTGGTGATCAAGAGCGACTCGAGACGCGATGGCTGGTGAACCGACTTGAAAAACTCCGGGTCCTCCTCGGGCAGCAGGTCATCGCCGTTTTCCCGACGAGCCTTGTTCTCCTCGCGTTGTCTGTTCTGCCACTGCTGGTACGCCTGCTTCTGCTTGGACAGCGCACGCTCGTAGCCCTGAAATTTGTAGTGTTCCTGTGCCAGTTCATCTGCCCACACGCTGATGTTCTTGAGGCTGTTTTCCTAGAAAAAGGGTAGCCAAATGGAAAATCAGCACTTGAACTGGCACGTATGCTTGTAGACAGGTTGATCATCCTACCAAGTAGGCGTTTGTGGCCAGATCGAGGCGTTCAAAGCTGTTGTTGGCGACGCTGTCGTTCTTCTGAACCACTTCCTGCAGCCAGCAGTTCACGAGGTCCGAATTGTGGATCTGGATCGGGAGCTCTTCGAAGATCGTCGCCGAGCGGATGTCTTCCTTAGCAAAGCTGTACAGGCATAACGTGAGAATTTCCTCTCTCGGATGGTACAGGCCAAAGACTTCCTACCTTTCCTTGGTAAAGACACCGGCCTTGTAGGCAGTGCAGAAGGACTTCTTGAGACGCAGCGCCTTGATGCTAAGATTGCCCTTGGCCGTCTCGGACGAGTCGTAGACCAGGCAGATAGCGTTCGGACCGAGCGACTGCTGGTACTGGAACTGGTATTCGATGACTGAGGCCGTGCAGAACGTACCCATAAGCACGTTCTGGTACCAGCCGACTTTGTTGTTGTCCATACCGACCTCACGCAGGTTCTTCATCATCTCCATCTGATACTCGTCCGATTCCTTCTTCTTCTCGGCATTGGGCGGCGACGGGAAGCTGTTAGTGACCTGCAGGTTCTTGTCCGAGTCCAGTCCCAGCAGCGATCCGGTCACGCAGTTGGGCAGGCCCTCGTGGCAGTGCTTGATGATCTGCAGCAGAGCCACACCTTCGATCTCGACCGTCTCCACGGGAGTCACGCCTTCGAAGATGTCGATCGAGTCGGCCGAGAGAGCGGCCGGCGGCGGAAGAGGCACAGACGAGGCGGAGCTGACAGGTAAATCGCTGGATGCAGCGGTGGCTGCAGGCGCAGGAGCGGCCTTGGTCGTCGGAGGCGGGAGTCCCCAGGCCATGATCGCGATGCTTGGATGGGAGGGTCTTCCGGGGGCTTTACTGGCCGCAGAAACCGAATGACATGCTCGGGCTGATTGGTTGCGCTTTTCGAGCGCATTTTTAGCCAATGAAACCTGTTTACCGAAAATATCAGCGAATTGTAAATGGATATGGACTCCATTGAGACTCTAATTGGCTGAAACGAGGCGTAGCCTGAGCACAAAAGGTTTGGTTGGTGGTGGCGCTTGACAGCACTGGTGCCGGTTCATCCTCCGGCATTTGATTGAGAGCCATGCCCAAGTCCAAGCGCCAACGCGTGACCCCGCTGACCAAGGCCAACAAGAAGGGCAACGCGCTTAAGCAGAACGTCGTGTCCTCTGTGCGCGATGCTGTCGACGCATACGAGTCGGTCTTCGTGTTCTCTTTCCAGAACATGCGCACCAACCATTTCAAGCAAGTGCGTATGGACTTCCGTGACTCTCGGTGCGTTGATTTAGCATCGCGATAGCTGCTTTGCGGATCGCAATGCTAACAGCTTCTCTGTATGTGTGTTTTATCAGATTCTTCCTGGGCAAGAACAACGTCATGAAGCTGGCGCTGGGCAAGAACAAGGAGGACGAGTACGCCGACGACCTCTCGCGCGTGTCCAAGGACTGCAACGGCCACTGCGGCCTGCTGTTTACCAACAAGCCCAAGGACGAGGTGCTCGAGTACTTTGAGAAGCTCTCGATCCGCGACCACCCGCGCTCGGGCTTCGTCGCGACCGAGAAGATCACGGTCGAAGAAGGTCCATTGTCGCAGTTCATTGGCAGCATGGTTGAGTCGCTACGCGGCCTGGGCCTGCCTGTTGACCTCAAGAAGGGCATCGTGGTGCTGAACCAGAACTACACCATCTGCAAAAAGGGCCAGGTGCTGACGCCCGAACAGGCCAAGCTGCTGGTGCACTTTGACCACAAGATCGCTGAGTTCAAGCTCAAGCCGCTGTGTCACTGGTCCAAGGGCTCATACGAGCGTCTGGCGTCGCCGGAAGAGAACGCCGAGGAGGACGAGGATGAAGACATGTAGAGCACTAGCCGTCCTTTGTTCGAGAGGTCCAGCGCTCTTGCTGCCTAGATGTATCTATATATCACGCACCCATTTTGAATTTGAATTAGCATGTCAATGCTACAGAAGCCTTGTAAGCTCAATGGGCTGGGGGAGATCATACGTCATCTAGAGCTTAGTGAGCTCGGCTTCCGATTTGCCATTGCCCAGTCGCTCGACGCTGTTTCTCATCTCTAGGATCGCAAGTGCCGGGTTCTCGGCCTTGAACACAGAGCTTCCGGCCACGATCATGTTGGCGCCGGCCTTGGCAGCGATGTCGATGGTCGAAGGGCCGAGGCCGCCGTCGACCTCAATGTCGAGCGCCGGGAAGGCGGCGCGCATTGCAGAGACCTTGGGCATCATGTCGGGCATGAACGACTGACCGCCGAAGCCCGGCTCGACCGTCATGACGAGCACCATGTCGACGTGTTCGACGTACGGCAGCACGGCCTCCACGGGCGTGTTGGGCTTGATGGCCACGCCCACCTTCATCTTGGCGTCGCGGATCTGCTGGATAAGCGCCATTGGGTCCTCCGTGGCCTCCACATGGAACGTGAACTGGTCGCCACCAGCGTCCGCGATGTCCGAGACCCACTGCTCCGGCTTGGACACCATCATGTGGCAGTCGAAGAACGCGGTCGTGTGCTTGCGCAGCGACTTGATCACGGGCGCGCCCCACGTGATGTTGGGCACGAAGTGGCCGTCCATGACGTCCAAGTGCAGGTAGTCGGCGCCGGCGTTGACCACCTTGAGGGACTCGTCCTTGAGACAGGCCAGGTCCGAGGCCAGCAGCGATGGACCGATCTTGCAAACGCAGCTGTGGCACATGATGACGATGAACCGGTGAATAAGGAGATGACCTCCGCAATGGCGTTTTCACCCTATTCATTCCGAAATTTCAATTCTGGTCCAACCAAGTTATGTATAATACGTTTCTAGACTGACCAGGGACAGAAGCTTGTGTGATTGGCTAAAAATGGATGGGCGGATATCAATGGCCGGCCACAAAGCCAAGTTGTGAACGGAATAGCTCATGGCGTCGACGCAGCAGTTGGCCGACCTGGGCCGCAAGATCTTCCAGCGTCTGCCGCAGCGCCACGTGGCCTCGGGCAACAAGGTCATCAGCAAGCAGCTCAAGGGAGAGAAGGTGGCCTCGTGGTTTGAGAAGCCGCTCATCCTGCGTCTGGGCGGCGACGACCCGAACTTTGAGATTCTCAACTCGGAGCGATTAGGCAAGTTGGACCAGATGAAGCGACGAGGCAAGTCGATCCCCAAGAAGGGCGCAGGCAAACGCTCCAAGAAATAGGCGGGATGACAACAGACATGAAGCGCAGGCGATAGCACAACGTGGATATGCGACACTGCGTGGCCGAGCGCATTAGAGACGCAAGGGGTTCCACCTGGACGGATAAGGCAGCATTCCAATTGTAGCCACCACCAGAATGAAGTGCTTTTACTTTGCCTGTTGACTCTTTTGTTGTTATTTTGTCGAGATAGCAGTCCGTTAGAGGCAATATGCTCCTCAAGTACGTGAAGCCAACACATAAATGAACTTGTAACAGTCTTTAAGCAAGGTCATCTACAGCCTTATAGTAGCAATCTCTTCCCTGTCCTTATTCAGCCTTATAAGCTCATTAGCGTTCATTACTCTCGTGCAAGCGACTCAATTGAGTGCTACGTTGTAGTATCACAATTGCGCATAAGCTTACAAGCCAAGGTGAAAGGATAAACAGCGGACTTAGAGTACATTAATACAACGTGAATATTAAACGGCAGTCGTATTCGCCACGTCCGAGCGTCTCTCTATAAACTCGGATGCAATCGCAATCGCCCTGCTTTTAGTTGTCCAGATCCATGCCTTCCTCAGCCTCGTCGTCATCTTCTCCATCGCCCGCATCTCCATTCTTGAGCTTGTCAATGTCTGCCTGAGTAATGAGTCCAGATTTCAGCAGCTTGGCCTTTTCAGAGTCAACCACAATGCGAATGCGTTTGGCGTCCTTCTGCTGCTTCTTCTTGGACGGACGGTGCTTGCGGAGAACACTGCGTTTGCCCTTGGCCAGCACGGTCACCTTCTTCTGGTTCTTGGTCTCTTGGCGCTTCTTCTTCAAAAGCTTCACTTTCTTCTTGTTCATACTCTGCACGGACTGTCCATTGGAGGCCATGGCTGTCTATCTATCGATGAACTGCTGAGCGATGAGTCACAGATTGATTCGCTTTATGCTGACTGAAATGACCTGCACGCGCGCTCTTGCTGGAAAACCATTGGTGGCCAATCCGACGGTACAAGATTGGTACATACGAACCTAAGACAAATACGCACCTACTACCTTCGCACTTAAAGCAGAATGAGCAGTGCTATGGACTGTATACCCGTAAGTTTAGTCGGATTTTACCGAATTACAACAAAATGATGTAGGATTACAAACCTGGAAGAAAATGCTGATTCTTGTTGCGTTCGCAATTTCGCTGCTTCCCCTCACGTTCCTCCCTCTCGCTCTGTCGTCAATCGAGGGCGATCTTTTCTTCCTCATCCCCAACAGAGAAAGCGAACGGAACGCCGCCCACTAAAGCTGTCGTATCCAGCGTCTTGTGATGAGTGAACGACGAATCCCCTGATTTGAGCCGAGCAAAGTCACCTCTCGGCACGGTAGGTACCTGCTCAGCCGGTCACTTGCGTGACGCCGGAGGCAGAAGAGACTACTTGCGCATGTGTGCCGACGGGTTTACGGGTTTACACCACAGTACACCGAGCCAGCCTGGGTCTGGTCTGTTTGTAGACTCCGTGACACGTGTGTGTGCGTATCAATAGAATCCGCCAATCAACGATGCTCCAGCTGCCGCAGCAGCAAGGATGGGCCTGTGGTCGGCTACCGCCACGGATTCTTCCAACTTGGACTCTTAGCTATACATGTATACCAAAACTTCAAAGCCGTTGGGCGCATGGACGCGCAAACATTTTAGTACGAAATTGCATACAGTACTGTACAAAACTGGACTTTAGGGTGAATTCTCGAAAGTATACCGTACGTACTATACATTGAAGAAAGAATCGGAACCTGTTGCAGAGGGAATATGCAAATGTAGGACACTGTCCTACCGCTCCGCCGATCGCATCAGAAAGGGGGAGAGTGTGCGTGAGCGTTTGTGCCTGTCGTGGCGCAGGAATCTTTTATGGAACCCACAGAACCAAAACCGCAGCGAGAGGGCGAACCAACATGGAGACCAAGGCGATGGTGACGCAGGAGCCGGATGAGGCCTCTCTACTGCAGCAGCAGCGGCTGCGCGTGCTTAAGCAACAAGCCGACCAGCTGATGCTCACGCCCGACTACAAGGCCGCGCTGGCTTCGTACCGAGAGCTGCTCGTGCATCTCACGCAATCACAAGTCTTGGTGCGTGATGTCTTAATCTCGACCAACGAATGCAGCATCTCATGTGGCTTGTCTTGGGCAGATGCTGGCGCAAAAGGACGTGGTGATCTCCTGCCGCATGAATGCGCTTGCTGCCATGAGCAAGCTCAAGCAGTGGGAGCCGCTGGTTGCGGAATGTGCTCTGGCCATGGACGAGATGAAGCGTTTGCATGTTGAAGCGAAATTCAATGATGAGCAGGTGGCAGCGCAGACGCTCGCGCGTGCGCATTACTTCCGTGGCTTTGCGTACTTTAAGCTTTGGGCCTTAGCAGCAGCTGACAGCGATTTCCGCAAGGCGTTGGAGCTCGCACCGGATGACGAATCCATTCGCGAGGACTGGAAGCAGGTACAGGCCGCCATCCAGACGGAGACAACGGTGAAAGAGCTATTGCTGGCGTCGATGAAGTATCTGCAGACCAACAACACGGCCACTGCTATCGAGTGCTGTCTGAATGCACTGCGCGAATGCCAAGTGCTGCAAAAGGACGAGCTCACAGGCGTCGTGCATGGCAATCTCGCGGCCACGTACGTCAAAGTCAACGACGATGTCAAGGCTACAGAGCATTACAAGCGAGCTCTCATGTTTGCTGCCGGTCAGAAGAACGTCACGACTGCGCACCACGAGCGCAAGTTTGATCTACTGGAGGGGCTGTCGGCCTGTTATGCGCGTCGAAAGGACTTTAGCTCGGCGCATTCGGTGATTCAGGACGCTATTCGTACGTTTCCGCAGTGTCCTGGACGCCAGGAGAAGGAAGCCATGCTGTATTTCAACGCTGCACGTGTCTGTTGCGCGCTGTCGAAGACGATCGATGCGCAGGAAGCGTTCTTGAAGTCCAAGCAGGCTGCGATCAAGTCAAAGCAGACGGAAGTGGCACTCAACAGCATGTTTTGGCTCACCAAGGCGTACGTTGAGAGCAGCCACCACCGCGAAGCCATGGCAGTCGTACAGGAAGCGATCTCGATGGCTCACGAAGCTGCCAATGTGGATATGTACGAGAAGTTCGTACTCGCTGTGCTGGATCTGGTGGATTTGGAGGCGCGTATGGATGGCCCAGTGGACTCGGATCTAGTGGACCAACTCTTCCAACATCTCGAGTACTTTGAGCGCAAGAAGCACCACACGCGAGGCCATTTGCGGGCCTCTGAAGTGCTCGCCAATGTGCTGCAGCGAAGCACGAGTGCGAACGAATTGGACCACGACAAGCTCGATCGTGTACTGCAGATTGTCGACAACCTTAACATTAGTAACCTCGTGCGTGGAGACGATTCAATCCTGATGAAGCTGGTGCTGCTGAAGGTCGACGTGCTCATACTGCGCTCCGACCGATCGGCTGCCAAGTCACTATTACGTCAGACGCTCACGAACCTGAATGACAAGAGCACCGATCATCACACGCAGAAACTGCGACGTGTGGCGCTGCATCGACTGGTAGAAGTGTGCAACATTGACGACCAGGATTCAGATTGCGAGGACGCCGAGACCTACTGGACTGAAGCTGCGTCAGTGCTCCGCAATGATCCCGAAAACCGATCATTCCAAGTGGCGCTCTGTCGCTTGTTGTCCAAGGTCGCTCGGGGCAAGGCCAAGATTGGAGCTCTGGAGGAAGCTTTGACGCTGATGGAGGAAGTGCTGAGAGTGACACGGAGAGTGTATCCTGTCCAGAGCGAGCAGGAGTGCGAGGCGCTCGTGGGTCTCTGTGTGCTGGAAATCCGTCGTGGTCATCACATGCGTGCCCGAGAGCTGATGACGGAGATTGAGATGTTCCCGACGACGGACTCGCGCCAGGACGTGAAGTGCATCAAGGACCAACTGCGCATGGTGGAGCTTAAGCATGAGCAGCTGGAACAGAAGCAGCACCTGCTCAAGAAGCAAACCTCGAGAGACAGCAAAGTCTTCATGCGCCCCGGCAGCATCCACGTCATGTGGCGGGGAGAGTGGTGGATCGCCATGTCTGTGGGTGTAGCCATCTTGTGCGTGGTGGCAGTGTTTGTCCTCTAGTTTGTGTGGTCGTGCACATGTGTATCGTTTGAGCAAAAACCCAGGTATCATTAGCAAAAAGAAAACAATAGTTTAGGGGATAGTGACAAGATGTAAATGCGCCAACAGGAAGCCGTGGTTACTTGTCTTCATTATTCTTTTCCTCGCTGGTATCGTGTTGTGGAGCTGCCTCGTCATTGCTATCGTATTCGTCACTTTCAGCGTTGCTTTCTTCCTCTTCTTCGTCTTCATCACTGTCGCCATCGCTGTCGTCGTCTGCTTGGTCGTCCTCTTCGTGAGTCTTCTCTTCTATGCATATGGTAGTGTCAGGACGGAACAATCTTTTACATAGCAGTACGTAAAGAAATAGGTGGCGTACCCATGGCGTGCTGCTGTCGCATGGCCGCAATGAGATCTTGCACAAGCTCGTTCTTCGGCTCGATCTCCAGAACTACAAGAGACACAGCGGAAGCGTTTTCACCAAATGACGAGGTGAGGTCTTGATTCCACAAACAGCGCACGCACGAGCGACATAACGCGCTTTACACACTCTCTCGTGCTGCTCGCTCGGCCTCTTCCAGCTCCTTCTCCTGCACGAACCGTAACAGACTGGTCAACAGATGGACGGGCGCTTTGCCTTGCGCCCATGCGCCATCCGCTTCATCTGTCCACACACGTTCCACGGCTTCAGGATCGCGGAGAGCTACATGAATATCGAGATATTTTGTAAAATTAGCGCGTTCTACATTGCTTATGCTAAAGTGCACGCACCATTATCCTGCTCCATTGCTGTCGCCATGCCGGACTTGGTTATGCGAAGTGACTGTTCCAAACGACTTTTCGAGCGCAATGATACAACAAAACTTCATTTATACTTATCCAAAATGAAAAAATGGAATTATTGCGCAGCAATTAAGCGATCTCCACAGGTTTGATGTCTTCCTGAGGTGAGAACTGGATGCGGCGTACGGCAAAGGAAAGGCCAGCCAGCACGGCCGCGGACACAGCTGCGAGGATGCCGATGACGCCGAGATCACTGCTCCAGTCGCTGGCGATGCCCAAGAAGACGGAGCGGCATTGGCCGTAGGGAGATCCGGTGTATAATTCGCCCTCTGAGCCTGAGACCAGAAACGCGGCGCACCAGACGTCGGTCGTGCTGTTACTCGGGCACTGGTCTTGCGCCCAAGACAGGATCTTTTCGTACTTATCGTAGGTCGTTGTGGCATTGCAAGCCGTGCAAATGGACGCCAGGGACTCAAACTCGCTTTCGTACTCGTCGCAGAGGCTCGTGATGCCTGAAACGTTGGGCAGCAGCTCTAGTTCAGTGGTGGAGATGTTGGGGTAGAACACTTCCATCACGTCACGCGAGTAGGCGTCATTGCAGTAGTACATGCCTTGACCGTAGCAATAGACCTCGTTAAACGTCTCAGCGAGACTCTCTTCTTTGCTCGTGGCTGGGAAGTCCTTGTCTTTCCAATCATTCACTTCGCTCTTGAACGCCATCGCCACACCGCCGATGACCGCGAACATGATCATGAACAGTACCATGACGATCCCATAGATGAGCAGAAGCACGCGGTGTCGCAGCACAGCGCCCACAGAGCCAATGACGGCCAGGATGATCGTAGTTACTCCAAGCGCTGTGACAAGCGTCGTGGCGACTTCCGCAGCCGTCTCGTAGTCCGTGCCCTTGAGTGCCTCGCTCCATCCCGTGGCCGAGAGCTTGTGTGAGAAGGACAGCAGCAGCACTCCAGAGATCAGGAACACGATGTTGACCAGCACCAACACGAAGCTGGCCGGCGTCATCTTCTTGATCAGAGCCAGCATGCTTGAGCTGCTTGGCCTTGGTGGCAGGATCGGTTATGAGGATGAATGGGTACGTAGGCAGAGGAGCAACTGCAGCCGGGGGATTTCTGATTGGCTGAAAATGGAAGCCATCTCAGGTACATGCTTTCAGCCAATGGGAGTTGCTAAATTAGTGTACCGTTTTTAGTGGTACATCATGTGTGTGGATCTTTTGCCTGCTGGTGTCCAACGTCCCACAGTTTCCGGTCGAACTGGCGCTTGAAACGTGGCAGGACTATACCTGCTTAATGCATACCCTTTTAAAACAAGTGATTAGCTCCTACTTTGTTTTTAGAAAAAACCTTGTGTAAACAAATACCCTACCTATCCCGATTGATGGTGACAGTTTCGAGCCTACAGTACTTACTCTTACCCAATTGCGGGACAATATTTCTGTCAGAGACGGAAGTCTGAATTCGCTCTGGAAGCCATGGGGTTCTGCGCCAAGACGTCCACGCTGGCCACGATCCTGATCGTGATCGCCGTCAACTGCTTGCTGCTGGCAGGCGGCGTCATTGTGCTCTACGTGGCTGTCAAGGTCCACGATGCCGGCTGGATGGACATCCTGCGCACGTACGTGTCGTCCACCGACTCGATCGTGACAGGACTCATGGTCGTGGGTGGCATTATCTGCGGTCTAGCCGTGCTTGGCTCCATCAGCGCGGTCTGTCGCTGGCGCTTTGGGCTCTGGATCTATGCGGTCGTGCTTTTCGTCATGATGGTGTTATTCGCGGTTATCGCGGCCGGCTCCTTCATCCTGCATGGCACGGCGTCGGACTGGCAGAGCTCAAGCTATCCATACAATGATGACGAAGTATCTGTCAAGGAGGAGTTCGACGAGCTCTACTGCTACGCGCAGGGCGAGTACATCTGCGACGACATGTCGGTCCAAGACGCTCTCGATATGTTCGTCCCCAGTCTGAACTCGTCTGTCACAGCGCTCTTCGCCAACATCTCTGGCATCTCGACTCTCTGCAACCAGTTTCTGAGCGTGGAGAGTTCCTTGGAGGCTGTGTGCAACGGCTGCGAGCTGGCCAGCCAGTTCCAGAACCTGAGCTCGATCTTGGACTGGGCGAACGACAAGTGTCCGCGCACCAACGAGACGCTCATCTGGTGCGGCGAGTTCCTGGCCGACGGAACGACTAACTCAACGCTGGGGACGGCTCCCTACACGCAGTGCCGCGACCCGTTCCTGGACCTCGTGGAGAGCGCGACGTTCAATCTCGGTCTCGGTAGCATCTTTGTCTGCATCGGATCGCTGCTCGTGATCATCTTCGCATGCTGCCTGCGCCGCCGCAAGCGGCCCAGCTCCCATTACGAGACCCATTAAGCGTCACTTTACGTATAGCGTGGCGAGCAAGTTGAACGCGGAGATGCATGGAATGCGTAATGTCATTTGGATGAATCTGGGACGAGCGTGTTGTTGAGCAGTAACCTTAAACGAACAAATGCTACCTATTTGCCTATTTTTCCTGAAGCAAAACTCTGGTTCACATTTCCAAATGTAGCCACCAAGTACCCAATCAAGCCGGTGCGAAAGAAAGTATTGTCCAAAATTACTGTATCCAAAAGGCAACTGAGCCTGCACCCAAAAGCGCATTTCATGCGTTTTTGCAAAATTTTGGGTCAGTAAAGACGTGAGAGTCTCCAAGCGACCCACGAATTCCCTTATTGTGTCAACAGCCGCACAGGATGCGGCGTCTCTCATGGGATCTGTTGCTTCTGGGCGCTCTCCAGTGCGCTCTGCTGGGCGTAGGCGTGGCTCTGCTTGTCCTTCGGCATCGCCTGGTGGCCACGCGTTGGCCGGACATCGTACAGCATGCCTATAACCAGTACGCGCACGGTCTGCCTACCGGCATGGCCGTGGTCGGGGCTCTTGCAGTCGCAGGCTTTGCTCTCGGCGCCTACGCCACCTGGCAGCGCCGGAAGCTGCTTCTGCGCATCTACGCAGGCTCCTTGGTCGTCTTACTGGGTGGAGTGCTCTTCCTGAGCGTGTACTCGCTCAAGGTGACCAGCATCGCAGACACTTGGTTGCTGCAAGACGCGATCGACGGCAAGGAAGCCGTGGTCGCGAGTCAGTTCAGTGCTGCGTACTGCGCTGCGCAGTCAACCTTCGTCTGTGAAAAGGCCACGCTGCAGGAGCTTGGAACAACGCCTGGGTGGTGGAATCTCACGCTCGAAAGCACTGCGAACGCGAGCTCTGGGTCGTCCAACAGCGTTTGTGGCCTTGTGAACCAGACCAAGTCCACGACCCAAGTCTGCATCAATTGCAGCGACTCGCAGCCGTACAAGCGTTTCAAGAGAATCGTCCACTGGACACAGAGCTTTTGTGCGTTCAACGCCTCCACCATCACCTGGTGCAGTGAGATGCTTCCAGGTCTCAACACCAGCGACTCCATCGGTGCTGACCTCACGGAGGGCTCGCTCTCTCCGTACGAATTCTGCCGCACACCGGTGCTTAACCTCACGAGCGACTGGAGTGAGGGCGCAGGCATCGCCTTGTGTGCCACGTGCCTGATCGTTGTCGTGCTCTTCGTGTTCGTGGTCCTGATGCAGCGACCGTTTGCAGCCAGAGAAGCGCTCGACATCGACGACTTCAGCGAGCTCGAGACCAATTACAACAAAGACTGAAGGCGTTGGTCTGTCATCGGTCTGTTATGCTACTCTATAGACGCTCTGCCAACGCAGCCAGAAGCATGTCCATCGGAACTGTGCCTAGAACCACTCAGCCTTCGTAAGTGTGATGAATGCGACACCCATCGAGTGCCTTATGGCGTACCTTTGCATTGTCTGTCGTACAAGCCGAAGAGCGCGGTGATCTGCAGTTGAGATACCATCAGTACGGCGGTCTGGAGTTGGAACAGAACTCCTAACACGTACCTGATCGTCTGTGAAAACACACGAGAGCTCTCGCAGGGCGTCCTTCAGGTGCACTTTCAGCATCTGGCCATGATCTGAAGCAGAACCGTCAGTCTCTTCTTACTGCAGAGATACTCACAAGGACTCACTCTCGCGCTCGTGCTTCTCGAAAGATCGTTTGACGCTCTGCAGCAGCTCCGTGCGCTTCCGATACCGCTGGGCGATCGTGTGAGCAGCCTTGCTCCAGAGTGTGAGCACCTGCTTCTCGCCGCCGACGCTCTTGATAGCTCGCTGGTACTGTTGGTCCAACAGACTCGACTGCTTGAACAAGATCTCGACAGATCGTCCTTGAACAGCCTTCGTTGGCTCTGTCGAAGACTTCTGGTTGCTGGAGTCTGGTCTCGCAGCGAATGCTCCGTAGCCAGTGGCTCCATCGAAAGCTCCATATCCAGAGCCGCCTTTGCTGGTGGGTCTTGCTGCGAATTCTCCATAACCACTTGCACAATCAAATGCTCCGTAGCCGGAACCTCCTCTACATGTTGGTTTTGCAGCAAATGCTCCATAGCCACTGGGATTATCAGATACACCATAGTCCGATGCGCCTTTGCTGAGAGGCTTCGATGCAAACTCGCCATACCCACTGGCTCCGTCAAAAGCTCCGTATCCAGAGCCTCCTCTGCTTGCTGGCTTGGCAGCAAATTCGCCGGATCCACTCGCTCCATCAAATGCACCGTAGCTAGAGCCGCCTTTACTAGCTGATCTGGCTGCAAAGTCTCCATATCCACTTCCGTCGTCAAACTCTCCATAGCCAGAGCCGCCATTTCTCATTGGTTTGGCTGCAAATTCGCCATACCCACTGGCATTATCGAACGCACCGTATCCTGAACCACCTTTGCTTGTAGGCCTGGCCGCAAACTCTCCGTATCCGCTGGCTCCACCAAAGGCTCCATAGCTTGAATTTCCCTTACTCGCCGGCCGTGCTGCGAATGCTCCATAGCCACTGGCGCCATCGAAAGCTCCGTAGCCAGAGCCTTCTTTACTCACTGGTTTGGCTGCAAACTCGCCATAACCACTAGCTCCATCGAACGCACCGTAGCCTGAGCCTCCGTTGCCTGCGGGCTTGGCAGCAAACGCTCCGTACCCGCTTTCATCTTCAAACACTCCATAGTTAGAGCCGCCTTTGCTCTCAGGTCGTGCTGCGAATTCCCCATAGGCACTAGCCTCACCAAAAGCTCCGTACCCAGAGCCTTCTTTGCTCTCAGGCTTCGCCACGAACTCCCCATAGCCACTGGCATCCTCGAAGGCTCCATAGCCTGAACCTTCTTGGCTTTCAGGCTTCGCAGCGAATTCTCCATAGTCGCTTGCATCTTCAAAAGCTCCGTATCCAGAGCCACCTTTGCTTGCTGGTCGAGCTGCAAATTCTCCATAACCACTTGCTTGGTTGAAAGCCCCGTACCCGGATCCATCACGTTTACTTGCAGGCGTGGCGGCAAACTCTCCGTAGCCGCTGGCTCTGTCGAACGCTCCGTAGCCAGAGCCAGCATTCATATTTTGCTTAGCTTGCTTGCCCTCAGAAACTCGGTCTGCTTGACCTCCTTTGCCGATATCCACAGCAAAGCGCACTCGACTCGGTTGATCTTCAGGCTCAGCGGCTTCGGCTTGGTTCCCAAACGACGCCTCTCTCCTCCATCGCTCCTTGTCCATGGCCGCAGCTTGTTGCTCAGCCCTCTCGTTCGCTTGGGTGAACGTCATGCCGATTCGATCCTGCGCATTGCGGAGATGGCCCTGGTAGCCCAGGATCGGAGGATACTGCTTCCGTGGCTTCTCCAGCTCCAAATCCTCAACCGTCGGGATGAATCTGCCGAGCAGCTCATGAGTCTCACGTTAAAACTAACCAGCCCACCGAAACGAGCACGAACCCTGTATAGGCGTGTTCTGGCTGCGCCATCTTCTTCATCAGTCGGCGCTCGTCCAGCGTCGCGGGAGCGACCTTCTTCCATGCTGCGGCGGTAGCATCGAGATCCAACGCGGCTACGGTCTGCCTCAGAGCCATTTTGCCACTCGAGCAGCAAGCAGCAAAACCAAAACTGCCTTGGTCTGTGTCTAAATCCAGCCAAATCAATGAGGAAACGACTGCAGACACGAGAGGGTTCATAGTAAATTCTCAGGAAATAGCAGCATGCATGCAGGAAAAGTCTGTCGTGAACTGGCGGACGCCATGGTCGCTCTCTACTCGCATGCGAGCTTGGAGTCGAAGCTGCTGAGCGTGATCGCAAATGCCTGGAGCGGACAGAGCGGCCATCTAAAGTCCATCGTAAAGAGGTCCTTGCCCACGCGGCCGAACTGGAGCACGACCGTCTCCTGGTCTTCGGGAGTCACGAGCTGGAAGTTCTTGACGGACGCCATGGTCACTCGGCCGTTAAAGTTGAGCACGTAAGCGCACACCTGCTCGTTCCATCGCGGTGGCTTATTGATGAGATACGTGAGATTGGTGTGGTCTTGCTCTTTGCATTTGTTGATCATCTCGTCTTCCTTGGACAGCGGTCGCCACACGACTCGCGTGCCGTCCTCACGAACGCGTGGCACGCACACCTTCATCTTGCGTGGTCCGCGGTGGCCCAGCACATTGGCTGCGTACATGGAAATGCCCAGTTCCTGGCGGATGCCTGCCGGATTGGACGTGATTGTGTGCTGGTCGGCATCCTTTGGGTTCGAGCCGCTGTCGTAGATCGTGAACTCTGTGCCCAGAAAGTTTGCGCGCAGCTTGCCAATGTAGTTTTCCGTGCCACGACGCGAGAGATCGCCTCGCTGCATCGAGATGAGGTAGTTACTCGTGCGGTTCTTGGGCCGCTTCTTGGCCGTAAGCAGGAACCGGTCGCCTTCGCGCAGATAGAGCACGTACTCGGGGAACATCTTGTTGGCGCCGGACTTGTTGCGTTCGATGTAGCACTCCACCACGTCGTACGCTCGGGGCACGGGCCGCATGAGGAAGGCTCGCATGTCCGTGATATCCAATTTGGGCTTCTTCACCACTGTCCGTGGCTGTTTGGACGACGGATCGTACGTCGTCGCGCTGTTTCCATCATTGCGCTCGTCATCGGATGAGCTGTCAGGCGACGCCGAGCGAGAGCGCGAGTGGGACGGAGATCGAGACCTCGAGCGATCGCGTGCAGGAGGCTGCTGTGTGTGAAGAGACACGGTATCAGTGCGATGATCCGATGGATACCAAGAGAGGACGTAGACGTACATTTTTTGAGCTGCCTCGTTGCGCTGGACGTCGGTCGTGGTCTTCGTCATCATCCTCTCGATCATTTCGGCCGCTTCCAACAACACACAGCTTCATAAGGATCCAATGGCCCGAGCTAGCTAACCACAAGCGTCATACCTGCGCTTGATCGGCTTTTCAATCTTGCTGGGCATGTCGTAGTCCTTGCCGTCCTTGACACTACGGCGACGATCGCTGTAGTCGTCTCGCTCATCGCTGCCACTGCGGCCACGATCACCCGAGCCGCGAGTAGTGCTGATGCTCTTGGCCGTGGCCTCTCGATCTCCTCGACCACGGTCCCGATCGCGCTCTCGTTCTCGTTCCCGTTCGCGGTCTCGGCCGCGATCACTGCCGTCCCATCCTCTTGAAGTCGCGCGTTCGCGATCGCGGTCACGGTCGCGCTCTCGATCACGGTCGTAGTCGCGATCCCGGTCTCGGTCGTTGCTCGCCCCACGGTCGCGATCCCGATCGTAGTCTCGATCGTAGTCAGCCGATCGACCTCCGCCGCTGCGGTCGCTACTCCCACGACCGGCACTGCGATCTCGGTCATAGTCCCGGTCTCGGTAGCTGGGCGTGCGGCGCACCTTGCGGTCGCTGTCTTCGTCCTGCGACCGACGCGAGAAGGACGAGTCGGCCGCGCGAGAGGTGCTCATGCGACGTGAGCGAGGCTCGTCGTCGTCCTCGTCGTCCCGACCGAAGCGTCTGCAGCATACGAGAACCAAGTCAGCATGGTGGGGGAAGCAACCGTGGACTCTTTCCACGTACGAAGGCTGGTCGTCAATGTCCATGGATCGAGGGGCTGAGTACTGCTTCGGCAGCGACGTTCGCACGACACCTACGAGTCGGATCTTTAGTGAGCACAATGTCTGGCACTCTTTCAGCAGCAGAGTGCGTGGCTTACCTCCTCCCAGTCGCTCCTGCAGCTTCTTCTTCTGCAGATCGCGCTGTTGCTGGATCACGGACGAGCGCGAACCCACGCCGTAGTCGCTGCTGTCGTCGAGATCGAGGTCTTCATCGTCCTTAAGCGCGTTTGGGTGCGCACCGCCGCTAGGGCCGTTGCTCTTGCGCCGGTCGTCCAGTGTCAGCGACTCCACGCCGTCGTGCACCACGTCGTTGGAGCGGGACGACGGCTTGCGCACGTCCAAGTCATCGTCCTCGAACGCGCTGCTCATAAACATCTCGATGGATCCTTCGGATGATGCGCCGGTCTTCTGGTCGCCCCCGTGGGCTGGCGCGAAACTCCAAGTAACGCAGCCAGAGCCGCCAGGCGCCCGTCCGTCCTGCAGCCATGCGCCAAAAATGAACCAATCCGTTTTTAGCATTCATAAATAACGAAACGCTTTTCCCTAAAAATAATGTGGTAATTTTGTACCGGTAAATATAAGCATACCGGTATGTCCTTATGTTCCGATCCCACTGTACGCTGATTTTGAATTGGTCTACAACGTCCAACGCAGCGATACGATTCGTTGAATTGAGTTGCAGGATTTACTGTGACGCCAAGAGCAATAAATCCAAGTCCGCCTAGCAAGGGGGAAGCAAGTCCGTCTCATGAGAGCCTCCATGGCGTCGCCCAGTGGCAGCAAGCGCAATGCAGAGTCCAGTAACAGCAAAATCAGCGTCCGCAGCGGCAGCAATAGCCGCGGAGCCGGCGACCGCAAGCTCGTGCGTGCAGGCTCGGCCTCGTCCGCCGACCGCAGCTCGTTCAGTAGCTCCTCGACAGGGCGTGCCATCTCGCAGCCCAAGCAGCGCGGCTCCACTAGTGGAAGCGGCAGACGATCCACCTCGAATGGGAGCGGCCTGCCGACTGGTCGGCCATCGAGCAAGTCGTCTGCGGCGACGCCGACGCCCGTGTCTGCGTTCCATGCCGCGATCTCGAGCATCAAGCAGGAGACATTGGGCAAGTCGGAGCAGGAGCTGGAACTGCAATTGCAGGACCGCTTGCGCACCGGCAAGTTCGCTGATGCCGCGTACCTAATCGAAGCGTGTCCACTGCTGAACGCCAAGTACAAGACCTCGGACGTCGTGCGCCTGGTGCTCGAGAACAAGCAGTTCGATCTCACTGCGCGACTGATCCGCGAGCTCGGGCTGCAAGCCAACCAGTTGCTCGTGACGCTGTTCATCAAGGAGCTGATCCGCAGTGCGCAATTCCACGCAGCCGTGCGCTATGCGCAGGAGATGGTGCAGAACTTTGGCAAGCAGGACTTCGGGCCACGCGAGCAGGTGCGTCCGTCGTGGACCCCGCAGGCGCTCATCCAGGCCATGATCAGAGCGCAGCAGTTCAAGACTGCGCTCAAGTTTGTGCGTCAGTTTGAGTTGCTAGATACGTTTCCACCGCGACCGCTGATCGCGAGCATGCTGGAAGCGCATCAGTGGGAGGACGCCGTCTCCAGTGTCATGGTACGGTATCATCTGCTGGAATTGGCGGTTCAGAGCCGTTGGGTAATGCTCACAGTCTGTCCTTGGTGCTTGTGTAGGAGTACAAGCTCTTTGCTGAGTTCCCGATGGAGACCTTGATTCGTCAGTTGCTGCAGTACCGACAATGGGCGTCTGTCATCAAGTGCATTGCCAAGTTGTCGACCAAGGAGCTGAAAGACCAATCCAATGAAGCACTCGTGCGCGAAGCTGCGCGCGTGGGCGATTTCATTGACGCGCTCCGGTACCTTCGTGAGTTCAAGCTGGACAACCAAGAGACGCATCCTGCACTACTGCGCTGGATCGTTGACTGTATGATCTCACAACAAGAGTTTTACAAGGCGATCAAGTACGCGTACAAGTTTGGACTCACAGCGCAAGCCGAGTCAGACGCTGCGTATGCGCAGTACAATACGAATGCGCTCATTCTCAAGGCCATGGAGTGCGGGCATTATCATGTTGCACGTACATACATCAAGCGCCTTCGACTGAAAGACAAGTTTCAGAAGGAGTTGGCCGAGATTGAGCAACAGCAGCAGGCTCGCCTCCGAGAATTCCGAGACTTTGTTCGTTTCCGCGATGCGCAGTATAATCACCCGTCGATTCAAACTCAGCTTCTCGAGTTGATCAATCAGGAACCGGATCAATACGTTGACTCGGAGCCAGTTCTAGTTGATGTTGTCATCGCGGAAGTGCAAGAAGTTGTCCCTCGTAAGAAACGAGCGAAGCAACCGGAAGCTGAAGCAGAGAAACGTTTAAGTCAGGCCCAAGACGAGGATGATGGAGATGATGAAGTCATTCTGCTGAACCAGTCTTTGGATGTACGAGTACCTGCTGAAGATGGGACGGCTGCGAAGCCAAAGGAGCAAGATGTGGAGCCGCGATCAAGCCATCGTGAATCGCGGTTTAATTTTGCGCGCACTCGTAGTGAGGAAAGCACAAATTCGTCCGGTCCAGAGCGGTCAGCTCTCCTGCCACCGCCAGGTCTTCAACGGTTTACTGAGCCCCCGTCAGCACCGCAAGCCCCGCCACTGCCGTCAAATGACGTATCCCAATCACCGTTTGGGAAAGACATGTCAGCCGGAGGATTTAGCTTTTCCCAGTTCGCCAAGTCAGTCCAAATTAGTTCACAACCGAGCGGAAACCAGCCTCCCCTGCCGCCACCTCCTCCTCCATCGATGCTGTCTAGAATGCCTCCTCCAGGCGGTATGCATCCAAGTCACCAAAATCCCTTGATTACTCAATCGCGCTTGTACGGAGAAGGGACTGGTATGTCGTCGCATCAGCACCAGCAGCTTGGCCCTCAACCTCCAGCCCCTTTCATGCAGCAGCACCAGCAAGCAATGAACCTTTTCCATAATCAGCCACCTCTTCCTGCCGACCATCACCGATTTTCTAATGGCCCCTCACCATCACCTCCTGGAATGTTTTTTCAAGGAAACAACATTCCCAATATGGCATCGAATGGTCCGCCGCATCACGCCCCAGGATCATTCCTGCAGCTTCCGCTTCCATCGCCTCATCTTCCGCAGTCGCAGCAATTTAACGTGAACAACTCCGACATTGCGGCATTAGCCATGCAATTCCATTCGCATGGAGGAGGAAATAATGGCTTGGGCTTTGGCGCTACTCGAGGTCCACCTCCGCTTCCCTCAGGTCCTGTAGCCCACCAACACTTGTTCTCAATGGCTCCACCACCCCAAGCGTTTGTGCCCGTGCCCCCTCGTCCATCTTTCAAGCCCAGCATCGGGTACACGACGTCAGTGGTAACGACGCGACCGAAGCAGTAAGCTCATTTTTAGTTAGCTGTGAACTTGTTAGCTTAAGAATAAAGCAAAATAAATGGAACTAACCCCACGATTTTTTCACAGACGAAATGGTTGGAAAAATTCTCATTGATTGTGGACAATTAGACCGTGCGTTTGCCCTTAGGATCCTTAAACTTGGTCTCAATCTCGTCCCAAGACTTTCCACGGACGTTAAACAGTCGAGATGCACGCTCCACAAGCGATCCACTTTAACAAGCAGAGAAAATCATTAGCACGCGGTTGTTTCTGAGCGAAATTACTAGTCATCGTACCCGCATTTAAGACCGCGGCAACGAAGTTGCGCCTTGAGTTCTTCCAAGCCGAGTTTCTCCAGATCGCTTGGCGATTCAAATTTGTCTACATCGACGGGATTAACCGGCGCCTCCTCTTTTGGTGACGCTGGCTTCGCAGGTTCTTCGCGGGCTTCAACGCTCAGAGATACTTCAGCGCTCTTGCTAATTTCAGGTAGTCTTTCATCGATCTTCGGAACAGCAAGGGCGGCGCTAACTGTGCGTTCTTCACGACCCTGCATGGTGTCAATCACAGCCAGGTATCCATCCGGTCGATGCAGCAATGGCTGTGCGCCAATGTTCACGAGCAAAATCTCCGTCTGCTCAACACTGATCGCAGGATAAAATCCCTTCTGCTTTCCGTTCTCAATATCCAAGCACCGGACGTCTGTAAAGGCACAACCCATGAGCTGTCCGTTCCTAGAGAACGATATAGTGTTACTGTCGAGATCCAACAGACAACCGATGATATCGTCCTTCTGCCACTCCTCGCCATAGGCCGTATCTTGACCGTTTGTCCACTTCTGCTGGCGGCATCCATCGTAAGACCAGGATCGAGGGTGGTCGCCTACGCCATTACCTTCCTCCGAGTTGGCTTCAAACGTGCCGTCGGCCCAGCCGAGCTGCACGACGCCGTCCGTGATGAGCTTCACTTCGTAGTAGTACTTGCCGCTGGTCACACAGCAGTCTTCTACCATTGTGGCCGTGCCAAAATTGCCCTGGCCACGTACCTCGCACAACCCGTGACGGAACGTTACGCGCATTTGGCCTCCCAATGGCACAAGCCAGCCGTTCACATCCGCGTCAGACGCTTGGACCGAGAGGTACGTCGCATCCGGTGGCAATATCGCGGCCGCGGTCTTGGCTCCCTTTGCAGCAACAGCCGCCGGTGACTTCTTCTTGCGATTGCGGAGACCCTGAAGCACAGCATCGTTGATGTCGTCCTTCACTTCCAGTTCGTAGTCTAGATACTTCTGCAACTGCTGCTGCTTCTTCTCGTACACTTCCTCCTTCTTGGCGCGCTTGAAGTCGGTCAAGGCGGCCCCGCGCAACTCTTCTTCGCCATGCGCAAAGTCGCAGTCGCGGCCACGCGGACAGCCCCACCATCGTGGAGCTCGAGGGGGCGGCGTGCGACCATCTGCACGCGCCTGCATCCAGTTCTTGCACATGATTGTGTTGCGGCGGCGCTTCATATACGATTTCTTGATACTGTCGGCCCAGGACGGCGTTGCGAGGTACCAACCAGGGATGCCGCTTGGGGTCTCTTCGTCCATGATCTCTCGGTCTGTGATGCCTTGCTTCTGCTGCAGCTCGCGAAACTCGCTCTCTTCCTTCCACTTGATCGTCGCGATCTCCTGGTTCACGTGGCGCAGGCGACGGCCGTTGAGGTCGCGACACGCGCCAAAGCTCGTGGTCGCCTTGGCTCCAGTACCTTTGCCTTGGCTACGCAGCATGGCGCCGAAGCCGCCCTTGCCGCCGCGCAGACCGCCATTGAGCCGCGCGCGCACAAGGGTCGGTAGGCTTGGCACCAGAGTGTCGTCTCCAATTAGTTTCTTGCCGTTCACGTAAAGATCCACGAGCGATGCAGGCACGTGCGCACGTAGCTCGAACTGAGCTTTCACAGAGTGCACAGTAGATCCACCTGCAGGCAGCGAGATGCGCAGCGTGCGGTCGAAATGCACCAGGAAGTTGTCCATGGCGGCGTCCATCGCTCTCTTGCTTTGGCGTCCAAGTGTGCTGATTTTCTCTGAGTAAATAATAAGCAAAATGTGACTATGTTTGCAATATTTATTAAATGCGAAAAATGGCCCAAGTCGACTCCGCATTAGCCGACTTGTGAGCTGATTAAATTTCGTTCACAATATATTTGTAAATTCCTGCTCTAAATAATACGAAAAATAGAGAATCTGGGTGATGATATCGGATCAGTGCGCCACGAATGATGGTCACTTCACTTACACTTGAGCCACAAGAACGATCGCCATCCAGTGCAGAGGTCATGGTACGTACGACCAAACGGCTGTCGCTGCATCTATTGGCTTAACCAGCCAGCTATGGGCATCTTGCGCTTGTGCTTGGGCAGATTCGCGACTGGACCAACGTTGTTCTGCTCAGCAGCCTCACGCTCGCCCTCGCTGTTGCCCTTCACGCTGTTTTGCGTAGGTACCAACACCAGCAACCACGCGATGACGTGAAGAAGATAGACAGCAAACAAGTGGTCTCCGTTCTTCAACGTGACGTCGATCAGGAGCGTGCGGCTGAAGCGGCACTGCAGCGATACCCAGTGGGCTGTCGAGTCCTGACTAAGGCGTACGGGATCGCGACTGTGCTGGCGTTTCATTCCGAGGCAATGAGTTACGAAGTGCTGATCAAGGCAGCCGATGGATCCAGCAAGAGAATCCTCATCTCGAACAACGACGTGGAGCAGACACGCGTGCAGGATTTTTACATGTATCCTATTAAGAGCTGCCGAGGCGTGCGACTGGGCTCGGTTCAGATCACGGCTAAGGGCATCAAGAACGACCGAACGTGGATGTTCGCAGATGCGCAAGGTAACTTTATCACCCAACGCAGGTTCAGTCGACTGGCGCTCATGACACCAAAACTGCTGCCCGATGTTGAAAACCCAACGGTAAGCATTCACAGCCATATGGACTTGGGCATGGAACAGGACTTAATTCTGATTACGCGATGGGCTTCTCCAGTCCATTCTTCTGACAGCCGAAGGAATTGAAGACTTAAACGTTCCAATTATCCGAGAAAATGAAGCGCCAGATATGCCCGTTCGGGTGTGGAAGGATCGCTTGATGGCGATCGATCAGGGCGACGCTGCAGCAAATTGGATTAACAAGTTCTTGGAGAAAGACCGTGGCTCGAAAGAATTTCGCCTCTTCCGTGTGAAGGATTCGTTTAAGCGCCAAACTGACCCAAAGTATGCACCTCACTCCGAAACAGGTATGAAAACCAGTTGGGAATGTCGATTAATTTCACTCAAGAGTAGATACTTTGTGCAGTGTTTGCAGATGGATTCCCGTATCTTTTAGCGTTGGACTCGTCGCTGCATGAGCTGAACAAGGTTCTGGACGAGAAAGTTACTATCAATCGATTTCGCCCGAAGTACGTTGCTATAGAACGCTTGTATTGTCTTGAAGATTTATACTCTGGTGTTTCTGTCTTCAGCATTGTGCTCACAGGAAGCCCTCCTTTTGCAGATGAAAGCTGGAACTGTATTGTAATCGATGATATCCAGTTCCGAAACGTCAAGCCTTGTGCGCGATGCAGCCTACCCAACGTTGACCCAGACAGCGGTGTTGCTAGTCCGGAGCGCGAACCTCAGAAAACGCTCACTCGTATCCACAATGGAGAAATCCTTGGTTTCACGGACGGCAAGAAACACGACTCTTACTTTGGCTCCAACGTTGTAGCCGAAAAGACCGGTCGTCTTGAGGTCGGTGCCCCAGTGAAAGTGCTGACACTGAAGACTGAAGTTTTTGCGTGAGAAACCGACGAAGAACGACAGTAGGCAGGTTTTGCTTCGATATCGTATATGAATCTTGTTTACAAAGTTTCTTTGTCTCGGTTTGGCCGATTCTTGTAGCGTTCGCCTCCCTTTACACTTGGGAGTGAGCAAACGGAGCTTGAATGAGTTATTGAAAAGGAATACTCTGAGTGTTTCTCTCCCTGACCACTTCCAATCCGTGATTGCTCTGAAGTGATACTACTTGGACACGCAAACTCTGACTCTTTTTTCAAGTCAATGCCTCCGATACTCGCTGACAAATGCAACTGTAGAGTGCCACCCACTGAGCTGTGGGGCTGTGGCGGCATGACACAATCCGATTTTATTGGCGAAACTGACGGTTCCAGAGGCAACAGGGTATGATTTGTTTGATGTTGTTGAGGTAGTGGCTCCACCTGAACGGCAGCCTTTGGGTTTGATGCGGGGCTGTGCTGTAGTTCACTTCGTGAGTGAATCATTGGTACTAAATTGATGCTGTCTGGAGTTGTTTTGGGTGGCTTTGGGGAAGACACAGATGGTGGCACTGGTGAAGATACCGACGGTGATGCTGGTATTGCTAAAGATGGTGATACCGACAGATTCTCAGAGCTCATCCTTAATTTTGGAGACGATGCCGACTGTACAGCTGACGAGAACGGCACCGGTGATGACGACGTCGATGGCGACTCTGCACCGGACTCAAGTGGCTTACTGCTTGCGGTCAGCGGAAGTCGACGAAAACTCGGCCCAGAACCAAGCTTTTGAATCGATTCCATGTTCAGTTCCAATCGCTTTGGAGCACGCCAGTCTTTCATAAGTGTCGAAACGAAATCAGCACTGGCAACGAGCAACGCATCGTTTGAAGAATCATAGTGCAAATGAAAGAGCGCCATAGCCAAGCGTACACAGAGCGCATCGAAAAGCAAGGTGCCATTACATGGGGTGGCAACGCTGACATCGGTCAGAAATGCTTTCTTCTCCAGTACCCGAACGCAATTGATCACACGTTCCAGTGAGCGAACGACACAAACGGGCAAATGGTTTAATTCTCTGCAGTTGGTATCGCCATTGCTGTTTGAAGCTTGTGGCGAACCAGCAGCCGATGACGATTTCATTGGTAGCTCTTTGTCCAAGATGGGCTCTCTCAAGTGTTCCAGCCAATCCAGCAAAAGGGCTGGCACGTACGCTGCATTTTGGCACAAGCCTACCGCAGCTGCCCAGTTCCATTCACCAATGTTCAGAGCAACTTTCACCGGGAATACGTCGTCTTGCGAGATTTGGTGGATCTCACTGTTTATAAGCATGGATGGCACAGGCGGTGGCGCTGTCACGATTACTAGAGAAGTCGCAGACCGTCCAAAACTGCTGGGACTAATGCTGCTGTTCGAAGTGCTACTGGTAATATTGGTCGTTTTGCCGGCTTCGAATATGGTTTTCAAATGGCTCTCGCGAATAAAATTTACCTCGCTGTGTGGTTTGTCTCGCAAATGGTGCAGCGGCACATGATAGATGAACGAGTTGATAACTTCAAGTGGGTTTGAATCTGCAGCCGCTTCGACTTCAGAACAGAGAAAATCCAGTATCCTTGGCAACGCCAAACGTACGCCCGTTGAATTTTCGCCGTGTGCTACTCGATTCTGGTGTTCGATTGTCTCAGAAAGACTGAACGGATCATGAATACGAGGCAACGCGAACACAACGCGCGACGCATTTATGTATTCGTGGAATCGACGAACAAACTTAGCTTGAGCTGAAGTTTGCACAGATCCTGGACGGTCTCGGCGAACAATCTTGATAGCCACGTCAGGCGGGATGTTGTGCATGAAAATAAGCACACATGCAATAGCGATGCCTGTTCGACCATATCCGGCGTGGCAATGTACAGCAATCTGTCAGAGCAAGAATGTTTAGACGGTAGTTTGCCAAAGAATCCCTGTCCCAAACCTTTTGATGGCCGTCTTGAAGAACTGAAGCCATGACTTTGACGATATCCAGCATCAACGGGAGCGTAGGTGTCGTCATATCTTCCCATCCAAAGTTGAAAAATTGGACTGCGATACATCAAAGAGGTGCGTTAAGCTTTCAATAGTCACCGAAGTATAAAAACAACGAAACCCACTCGTCTCGGCCATGAGATCAGTCTCCGGATCGTATGGGAAGCCACTAGGACCGAGTCCATCGCCACAATATGGATGCTCTCCAGGAATCGTGAGATTAAACACAGCGGCAATCTTCAATCTAGGCCATCAGCACAAGTGTAAGTTCATTTTCGATGACTAAGTCCATCGCTGACGAAGGCATACTGGTGGAATTGTCGCGCGATCTGGTAGTCCTTCATAAGTCTTGTTGAAGGTCGCATCATACCAAGGATCCGGTCCGTCACCCAGTCTGCATGAAGTCCGAGTACAGGCGAATCATTCTTGGCCAAAGCTGCGCTTTCACTGCACCGTTTGCACTTGGCACCACCACACAAACGGCACTTCACCGTCAATGTCTTCTCCCATTCGCGATGTTTCACGGGTGAGGCCATATCTCCGCTGCCTTTGGGCCACTGCAGGAACAAATTGATCAGCAGGAATGGTTGATGAATGTCTGCGCGAAGGCCTTTATGTTTTTGCGATGGTATTTATAGCAGGCAGTGCAAATGGGAGCTATTTCTGTTGGCTTTCACAGCAAGCGACTCGGGTGAGTGTGGCCTTTGTGATGAATTGCTTGTCAAGTGGGGCGCGATGAAGTCACATGGTAGTAGTTCTCGTCTACTACCGGCCACTGGACGCAAGTCCACGGTGTCACCCTTGACGACTTCAAGCTCGTCCGTGCCATCGAGCTCGCGAATGTCGCCTTCGGGCAAGAAGCTGAATCGGCAAACCCAGAGCAATGTGAACAGCAATCACGAATCAATTGGAAATAGGAGCCAACGCGCTATTCCACTTGAGGCATACGCATACTCGATGGACGCGGCTGCCATGATAGCGAACCCTGTGTTGTTCCAACTTCAACAGTTCCAGCATCAGCAACAGCAACAACATATAGTACCTCTTGGATATCAACCTAATGGAATGCCGCCTATGGCTGCAGGCTATCCATCGCACTTTATGCAGCCGCCTGTCATGATGTCCAGAGATCCTAGCTCGAGTATCATTGCAGAAGATCGCACGAGTGGGTACGAGCGAATACCTAATAGCAATGGTGCTGCGATAGGTCAATCTCAGCCACCGACAAGAAATGCGACCGAGAAAGAGAGCACCATCAATATTAACTCCGACACTCAACTGCGCAGTGATGACGATGTGGTACAACTTATGCAGCGCCTGGAGAAGAAAGATGGGATGATCGCGCAGCTAGGCACATTTCTGGCCCAGTTGAAGCAAGAGTCTGAAGGCACGGCCATGGCCTGGAAGGACAAAATGCGTGAGATTGCGGACTTTAAGGTCCAAGTTGGATCGTTAAGCGAGCAGCTTCAAACCAGTCAAGAGCAGATTCGGATCACAGCCGAACAGTTGGCACACACAAGCGAGGAGCTTCAACGCAGTAGTCAGGCTTTGCAGGAGAGTGAGGTCCGGCATCTTGAAGAGTTGACAATCATGAACGACGAAGTGACCAAGCGTCAGAAAGAAGCTGACCACATGAAGATCGGTTTTGAGCAAAGTCTCCAAGAGATTACACAAGAACTCATGCAGACTCAGCAAAGCCATCGTGAGGCTGTTTCTCAATACGAATCCCTACAGAAATCTGTTTGCTCCATGGAGGAGGGTCACGCATTGGTCATCAGCCAATTGGAAGAAGAGAAAAATGAGATAAAGAGTGCGATTCAGGAGCTGGGACGACACTTGAGCAGTCTAGAAAGCGAAAAACAAGAACTCGGTCAACATTTATGGAACGCCACACAGGAGTTGGAGGTAATGAAGTCGCGCTGCCAGCACATGGAGCGGCAATGTGCAGAAAGTCTTAAAGACGCGGAGCAATCGCGTGCCGCTTGGACGGAACGATTCCAGCAACTTCAAAGCGATAAAGCTGAATTACTTGGCGTTCAAGCCATGCTCCAAACTAAGATTGAAGAGATCACAAGTAATTTGGAAACCGAGCGTTCGCAGAAAGAGGAACTCAACGCACTCATGGGCACCGAGATGCACCGCATTCACGATGATACGATACGGCTTGAGCAAGAATACCAGCAGATTAGTAGCAAACTGACGGAAGAACGTGACCAGTGGCAAACGGCTGCCATTGAGCACCAACAGGCCGCAGAGCGTCTAGAAATTAAGTACTCACGAGTTCATGCTGAATTTGAGAAGCAACAATTGCAATTGCAGCAAATTTCAGCTGAGAACCAGTTCTTACAACAAAACGAAACAGAGAAGTCGTCAACGCTTCAGGAGTTGAATGAACAGCTTCGGCAAACTCTAGACGCAAACCACGATATCCAAGCGCGATATGAACTACTGCATGCGCAGTGGGAGCAAGTGGACATGGGCGTCAGGGAATGTGTACAGGCTCTTTCGGCAGCTTCTGGCTGCTCTAAGATGAAAGATACCCCGACAGGTTTTCCGGAGAGTATATTTCGAGCTGTTCAGGACTCGATTCAAGCCAACTCCATGATGGATCAGATGAAGATCACGACGCTGCGACTTCAGCAAGATCAAGATAATGCGCACGAATCGTTTCGCCAGCGTGAGCAAGAACTGTTATCGCAATGTAAGTCACTTCAAGATGAGCTAGAGGCAACTAAGACGGACGCCAAGGCCCTCGCGCAAGAGATTCAACAGTTATCTCGCGTATCTGGCGGGAATGAAGCTAAACTATCAGCACAAGTCCAGCAATTGACCAAGGCGCTTGATGAGACACGGTCGAGTACGGGCATGCAGGTACTTCAGCTGCAAAAGAGCCTTGACTCACAACGCAACCGATCAATGCAGTTAGAAAACGAAAAGAAGGAACTGCTGCAAGAAGCCGAGCATTTAAATAGTTCGATGGAAGCGCTTTATCAAGCGAGGAATGAGAAGCAGATCGAGCTCGATCAGCTTCGAAGCACGTGGAAGGAATTGCAGCTACAATACAGCGATTTGAAGGAAAACTTCGAAGACACCGAAGCGAGTGCCAGGTACACGATCGAAGAGTTAAACAGTAAGATAAGATCGATTCAAGGTGAACTGCAGGAGATTCGGGCACACGCGAGCGTCATGGAAAATGAGAAACAGCAATTAGAGGCGGCGCTAAACCAAATTCACGCAGACTGTGACAATATAAGTCGACAGTATGGACATGATCAAATCAAATGGCAAGACAAGGAGCGCGAAATGGAAGCTTCGCTGCAGGAAAAGACGCGTCGGATGGACGAGATGATGGAAATGCTCACACAATTACGCGCCAAGACGGATTCTCTGGAGAAAGCGCGGGCCACGGAGGACAGCGCTACTCGAAAGGACTTGGAAATCTATCAGCAGCAGGTTCTGATGCTTACACAAGACAAGAAACGCTTCGAGCTAGGCTACACCAATATGAAGGCACAGCAAGATCAAGCAAGTCAGGAACTATTCACACTGAAGGAAGAAAAGCGGCATTGGATGCAGACACAGAGCGATTTGGACGATGAGCTTGGTGCTCTGCAAGCCGAATGCTCTCGTTTGTCGGTTGAGCTCGAGAAAGTGACTCGCGCTAGATCCAGCCTGCAGATGGAGCTTCATCGCACAAATGATGATGCACAGGATGCCCAGAGACAGCTAGAGGTTGTTCGTCGTGACGCAAGAGCGCAAGAAAAGAAAAGTGTTGAAGAAATTGATAAACTGCGAAGAGAAGCGGAAGATTTGCGTTCTGAGACAAGTGAATCAAACGCTACGGCCGAGGAGCTGCAAACAAAGATGACTTCGATTCAAAATGCAGCGAATGCGACTATCAACGAACTCATGGCAGAATTGCAACATGCTCAGGACTCCATCACGTACGATAAGACTCGACTCCAGAAAGAAAACGATACTCTTCGAACTCAGCTCAAATCCGTCGATGAAGATCTTCGGCGTAAGGAGAGCGATCTCAAAGAACTGCATGCCACATTTCGACAAGAACGTGATCACTTGGCCGCAGCCGAGAACGAGCTCACTATCAAAGTCTCTCGGCTCTCAACTGCGTTAGAGACTAAGAAGCAAGAAGCTGATAAGCTCAGCAAGGAGCTTGAAGTCAAGACGCTTAAAGTTGCCGAGTACGAGCGCAAAATCACGCCCTTAATTCATTCAAAAGATCAATCGAACGCCAAATTGAACGAACTTAAGCAAGAGCTGGAAACAAAAGCACGCGAGCTGCAAGAAGTGGAAGAGAAGGCGCGAGAGGATATGAGTCGAGTTGTAAAGGACAAGCGCGAGATGGAGACGCTCTATTTGACCATGAAAGAGGACTACGACGTGGTAAAATCTCAGACCAGTGGCCACCAGCACCAGTGGGCGAATGAAAGTAAAGTACTCAAGCAGGCCATGGAACGCACTAAAGGCGATTTGATCAAGGCCAATGCCGAGGTGCAGTCACTCACACAGCGATTGGAAACCTGTCAGATAGCTGCAAACGAAACGATCACAGACCTCGCAGCTCGTTTGCACGGAGCTGAGCAGCAGAAAGAGCTCGCTATGAATGCCCTGCAGCGAGAGATTCACGTTGAGCGAGAGCGACGGCGCGAGGCTGAGAGTCAAAAGATGGAGTTGCAGCGCCAGCTTCGGCAACAGCGAAGTCGCCATGGGTCTTCTGGATCATCCGCTACAATCGCAGATCGCTTCGAAGATGGAGAATGGGCTCCAGTAGCTTCATATGAAACAAACGCCTTTGCTCCGCTATCAAAGCCTTTCGCGACAGCCGCAGCTACAGCTACAGCTCAAAGTCCTGTGACTCATAAGGACTCTAAAGCCTCCCCACACCCGCAATACCGCAAGTTTTACGCTAACGAACCCATGACGAACGCCGAGCTATCGAATTTACCCATGGCCGTCATCAAAGCGCAAATGGGACTCGAATTCTCTTCAGCTGGATCGTCTGTTAGCTCGTCAAACCGCGTGGCTGATACTAGAAGCCCCATGAAGAGCCAATTGAAGACGTCTTCCCTCAACCACGAGGACAACAACGAGTCCATTCCACTGCTCCCACTAGAGAAATTGCCTCAGTACGTAACATGTAAGGTCGACTCGTGTTTGACAAGAAGCTAATGTGACTCTTATCGACTGCAGGAATGACCCCGAAGCTGAGTGTTCGCCTAGCTGCAATACCGATGGCAGCGCTCAAGCGGCTTCCTCGAAACGCAGTGCTCACAACTCGCTACTGTCCCTGCTCAGCTCGCGCAGCTCTGATCGGTATGTCATGGATCCAACCGATTCAGGCAAGTCGCGTACATCTAAGAACAACACCAGCCAGAGCAACAACAAGAAGATGCTTCCTCCAGCCAAGAAGAAACGCTCGGTCTCCTTGGCTACTGGAAATGCAGCCTCGACGGCAGCTGCAGCGGTGGCAGTAGCCTACGGCAGCTCCCCCACCAAGGCCAAGAGCTCATCCAAATTGTTGCCGCGCATCGCGCAGTGACAAGACCAAAAACAACAAGAAGAGGAGTTGACTCTATTCGCTGCTGGCGTGGGCGGTCTGCGGGAAGACCGAGAGGTAAACGGGGAACTTGGTCTGGTCGCTGTTGTCTTTAGCCTGCAGGAAGTGTCGTGTGGATCGCACTGGCGCTGCGAATGTGTACAGATAGGTCACGACTCGCACAGGTCGTGTGAGAGCTTCCAGTTTGGGTCGGATGAGTCTACAGCCAAAGGACGTGAGTATCAAATCCAGCCAGCCAGCAGTCAACAACGCACTTGAGGCCTCTGTTAACCAGGAAGAGGAAGATCACAGTCGCGTCTGCTAGATCGAACTCGAGTGCGTTGCCGTAGTGGATCGTCACGAGGTGGGCCACCTGCGCCGCCTCTGCCGCTTCGCGCGCCATTCGCACGCGCTCTGCGTCAATCTCGATGCCCACGGCGCGCACGCCAAACCTTGTGGCGGCTTCAATCAACAGCCGGCCGTCACCACAGCCCACGTCGTAGAGCACGTCGTCTGACGTCACAGCCACCAGCGCCAGTGCGTCTGTGAAGACCCGCAGAGGCGTCGAGTACAGCGTCTTGCGCGGTGCCAGCATCTTTCAAACTGTCGCAATTGTTGCGTTGTGATTGGAGGAAAATGCAAAATAAATATTGCGATTGGATGAAAAGAGAACACAGGCGACGCACATTGCATGTGAGACGATGCGGCTTGTAGCGAGTACTTCAAAACAACTTACCAGTATTCACATATCTGGATTATCTATTCTCGAATGCGGAAATATATTACAGCATGTTGAAGTCTCGCCATTTACAGAAACTTCTGCTCGCTGCTTCAACTGGGGCTAAATAAAAAACTTATTACTGGATATAAAATATGGTGTGGCTCACGTGCTTCCTCAACGGTTGGATCCAGCAGCAACGGATCGGAGGCTTCAGAGCGCAATGGATTCCAGCGCGGCGCTTTGGCAGAGCGGCGTCGCATTGAACGAAGGCGCTTCCTATTCCTCTTGGTCTGCTGGTGGCTGGACGGGGCCAAGATGGTTGTCTTCGTGCACTCATGCGCTCTCTTCAAATGCAGTTCCAGATTTGCAATTAGCGTGTGCCTTTCCATGGGTAGAGCACATGCTGGTGGAGCACTTCAGCATCGTGTGCAGCGACAGCTTCTTGCTGTTGCTTGCGCTCGAGCGGCGATGTTGTGGGTGCAGCCATGTGGTGGTGCGAGACCGTGCGCGCGTACGAGGTGACGGCCGCGGAGGCCAGTACCAGCGGCAGCACTGCCAGCGTCGTGGATGCGTTGGCGGTCTTGAGCAGTCCGATCGGCATGGTTCTTGAGATTCTTGTTGCGAGTTCAACACTGACTCGAGTGCTGAGTTTTGCTGCGATTGTGGGACGCTTGACCGTTTTTATGGATGAATGTGGGGCGAACCACACTCCCATAAGGTTTTTCTTTGTTTTAAAAGAAAAACCTGCAAAGAGAAGTAATAAACCTTAACTGCCGCATCTAGAATGCCCCAACTTGAATGTGCAGAGAGAGTTCCAGCCAATCAGCGTAGCTTTGGGCTCAGATTCGATTGGTGGCTAGGGCATCACGTTTTTAGCGCCGCGCGTAATGTGACGGGGAAGTCTCGTGTGGTCCAGTTGCCCTGTCGCCAGCGCTCCGCTCAGCCAGTCAGAGCGCACAATCCAGCGCTGTGGCCATTCTCTCGCGCGCGCACGCGTGACAGCAGAAGAACGGCTGACGCGGCAGGACCGCTGATGGGGAATGTTTGGCCACAGCGTAATACGTAGGACAGTAAAGAGACCAGCGGCTAGCTTGTCCATGTTGCGCCTCACGCCATCGGACTCCGATGGCGGCGCTCCGATTCGGAGCCACATGGATGGAATCAGGTGTGATCTGGACTCAGAAATCCTGATTCTGCCACATGCGACAAGCGCAGTTGCGTTCAATCGCGAGTGTAGGTCGTTTGTCGCATAAAAAGTGAATTAGCACGCTTGAAGGGATCTTTTATTAGGAACTGCTGTCCATGCGCCCGAACATGCGTTTGATGCGCTCGCAGGTCTGGTTGTCCAGGCCGATGTATCGCTCCGGGAAGCCCGTAGTCGGCTGTCTCCGAGCAAACGCGGGGCTCTTGAAGATCCGCAGGTCTGTCTTTCGCGATGAGTTCGCGTTGCCAGCCCCTACAGCTGGCTGCGTCTGCTGGTGATGGAAATGGTGGCCACTAGGCCGCATTGTCGTGTGGCGCCAGGCGAACGAGTCCCTTCGATCTCCGTTGTTGCCACCGTCCAGCGGATCAATGCTCTGGAAGCTCGGGTGGTACGGACTGTACTCATCAAAGCACTCCGGGAAGTCGTTGTCCGGCGGCGCTCGCCTGCGTCTCGTGGCCGCAGGAGCCGTCCGATGCGGATACGGAGCCGCGCTAGAGTGCATATTATTGTCCACGTGGTGACGACTGCGATTAGCTCTATACTCGGCCGATGTCGGTGTCGGTGTCAATGAGGCATTTCGATGCATCGCCATGGAGGTGCTTGTCATCCGTATGCTGCCTTGCTGCTGCAACTGAGGAGGCAACACGTTCCGCGTTGGACGATTGGGCATCGTGTGATGGTGCATCGGAGTTTTCATTCGCATGGGCAATTGGTACGGGTCGCCTGGTGCTATGGAGTAGGAACCCATAGACCCCCGACGCTGAGCGCAGTCGCAGTAGAACTGAGGGGGAGCGTCGTACATTGGCTGGGTCTCACGGAAACCGGCCTCGTGATCTTGCAAAGGCACCGAGTGCCTTCTACTGCCACTGAGATGCGAGCCAGGGCCGTCAAGAGCGTCGGTGCAACGACCTAGCGCAACGTTTGGAGCTGGCGCAGAGGCCATGGCTGTTGCTGCATCCGCGTGCATGGTGTCGGCTTTCCACGCGTCGTAAGCTTGGAGCGACATCTCGAGATCCTCCAGCGTCTCCTGCTGCGGCTTGTACCTTTTGGCAGCTTCGGACGCGTCGATCTCCTGCTGGAGCACGAACAAAGGCTCCATGTCGTCCATCTCAGGCCGCGTGGCGTAGTGCTTGTCGGTGCCTCCGAACTTGCCCACAGGCTCCATGAAGCGAGGCAACTGGTGGTACTCGTTGTAGTACTTGGCCACAAGATCGTCCACCGCGCGTTTGTATCGCTCAACACGTGAGAAGTTGAGCTGCAGCTGCAGCCGTACAGAGCCTCCGCAGGGTCTAGCGCTTGGACCGGCGGCCAGAACAGTCCGTCGGTCTGAGCACGGCAGATAGAGTGCAAACCACTCTACGATTCGCTTCTGGTGCACGAGCGCTCGTAAAGGGATCCTGGCTTCACCCACAAGCTGCTCGCGGCTCTGCTTCCGGTCGTTCAGCACGCGCACGTGGAGATACCCTCGCAAGGAGTGCACGGGTGCGAACTCAAAGTCCTCGTCCCAGACGGGATACATGGAGCACTTTTTTGTGCGGCTCCGCAGCGATGCTCCAGCCACAGGTGCGGACGCGTTGACAGGGTCAGGCGTCAGAGTCTGCTGCTGGTAGTTTGGCTGGGACGAAGGCATCACATGCGCCGGATACACGATCTCGAAGGTCACGTACGGATCCAGATTCTTGGTGCGCAGATGTGTCGTTGGCAGGTCTCGTGCCGAGATAAGCACGATCTTGAGCTGACTGCGCTTGTGGCCCATGGCGTCCAGATCCATACCACTAATTGAGTCCACGCGGCCTTCGGATTCGGCGACCTCCAGTCGCTCGCATGCTCGGTAGATACGCATCGTAGCAGCCACAGACACCGGCACTTTGCCGTTGTTGCTCACAGGTGAGGGCGGATTGGAGCGTATAAAGCGGTACTTCATCGGGTACTTGAGATCGACCGGCGCGAAATCGATATCCAAATGGTCCCAACTCACGTCGTCGTCCTTGAGCGTGGCGGTTGGGAACGGAGTCTCAGGCTTGAGCACGCTTCGCATGGAATCTGCATTCTCATCGCGAATAGTTCGCTTTGAGGGCGACAGAGTACGTTCTACAGGTGCGGACGGCGTGGTCGAAGCTCCTGGCTGCTTGGTCTCACCTTCGTCTCGCTTCTTGTGGTAACTCTCGAGCGCCTGCTCCATCTGGGTCTCCAGCGCGGCCGCTATCGCCTCATGCAACTCACCCCGGTCCTGTGTGGAGTCTCGTCGGTTGTTGTTGTTGCTGCCAAGCGCAATCTGCTGTGAGAGCTTGTCGTAGATCTCCTGTTTGATCTCGTCCAGCATCTCGTTCGTTAACAGCTCCTTGAAGCGGAGTTCGTACGGCCCAAAGCGTAGCATTTTGTCTTCAGATGGATCGACGCTTGTGCTTTCATCACTGGCGACTGGATCGCTCTGGCAGGAGGCTTGGCATGCCGTGCTGGCACCGTGTTCCTCCTCCTTCGTGGTATTCGCTTGGTCCTCTCTGACTAATTTCGTCTCATCACTGAAGCTCTTCTCGCCTGTAGCGCACTTGAGCAGGTCCTGAATGAGTGGCGACCGCGCTGCCTGATGCAGCTCGAAGCTTGAGGATCGTCGATGCTGCTGGCCGCGCAAGGCAGGGATACACACAGGACTCATGTGATTGATGTAGCTCAGCTCGTTCTCTACCTCCGTAAGCTCGGCCACCAGCGTCGCGAGTAGTTCCTGCTTGACTCGAATGCGTTCCTGTACATCCTGGAGCTGCTTCCGCGCGTGTTCGAGCGCAGCCTGGGCCATCGCCAGCATCTCTTTCTCCTCGCTCGATACGACTCGCTGCGGTACTTGTGGCGCTTGTCGAGGGCTCGTGAGTACGGCTTCGGGAAACTTTTGCTCGCGCATTTGGGCTAACAAGCGACTCATTTCGAGATGGATTTCCTCCTTGTGCACTATCACCTGCTGCAGCTTATGCGTGAGAGCGAAGATCTCCTTGTCGAACGCCATGCGACTAGTGCTGCTGCTGCTGCCTGTAGCAGAAGACGCTGCTCCGCCGTGGATGTTGCTCTGGAGCTCGCTCTTGGTCATACGGACCATGGTCATTTCGATCTCCTTCTCCTTGTCTTCGTCGAAGCGCAGCTTGTGTCGCAGCATCTCCAGTCTGGCGCGAGCGATTTCTTCCTCTCGCTGTCGCTTCATTCGTGGCGAACGCGTCTCTGATGACGTCGCTCGAGTGCTCGAGGGCAACTGCTCTTTGTCCAGCACCTCTGCAGCTGCAGACGCCGGGTCATCACTCCAGCACGCGTGCATGTTGACTACAAGCCGATCGATCTGATCCGCGTACTCTCTGCCTTCAATCTTGAGCCCATGCAGCAGCGCTTCTTCCTTCGCGATCTCACTCACGAGCGTCTGCTTGCAGGATTGCAGTGTCTGGATCTGCTTGACCAGTAACTCCTTGTCCACGTGCGAGATCCCATCGCTGGGCCGTCGGGTAAATCTTCGCTTGTGATTCGGAGATGACGTGGTCTGTTGGCGGAACTCTTGGTGCTGCCGCAGCCACGTGCGCTGGGCTGAAGACCGAGGCGAAGGCGACACCAGTGGCAGAGGAAGAGACTGCTCCATAGATACCAAGCGCTCTGGAGACGACGATGATCGATGGAACGGCGCAGTTCGCAGGGCCTCGTGTGCGCTCAACTCGGAGCCAAGACGCATGGCGGTGCTAAGCACCTGGTCTTCGTAGGCTGGACACGCGAGGTCGTCTTCAAAGGTTGGGAAGCGAGCGGATCGACTGTTGTTGTCGTCAAACTTGGAGAAGAGCCCGTCGGTCTCCATGTGCGCAGGAGAGAACGGAGCCTCCACAGACTCGTGCTTGGGCGTCAGCTCTGCGAACGCCTTGCGGATGTTCTCAAAGCTTGGGCTCCGAGCCGAATACATGGTTGGCGAAAGGGCAGCGGGCGTCGGAGCTGGTAGCATGGCCTTCCGCGTTGCTGCTTCCGGTAGAGGCAGAGGCGAGCACGCCGAGTCTTTAAACCGCACTTCTCGAGCATTCGCTGGAGATGCAAAGCGCTCGGACGACGTGGCCGTCTCTCGAGTGGCTAGTAGCACCTTTCGCACCGGAGAACAACGTGGAGGGCTGGCATCGAAACAAGTCGGCGAGTCGGACCTCGGTGCACGTTCATAGATCTCATTAGAGCAGTCTGCACCACGATCTGGTCTCCCATGCCGTCGAGGCGAAGACGAAGCCGATCGATGCACACGCCCAACACTGAAACCGATGGGCGATCCGTCTGCATGGAAGCGAGTGGGCGAGATGGCGCTGACTCTGGCCGGTACTGGAGCTGGGGTTGGAGTTGGAGCTGAAGACGTGGGGCACACACTGCTGCGTCGATCGATGTTGAGCATGGCGACCTCCTGTTGCAGCTGCAAGAGCTGCTCTGTGGCTGTGGACCAGGCCCTCGACTTGTTCTGCAACAGCTTGGACTTGACTTGGAGTTCGCCCTTGAGCCGCAGGTTCTCGGCTTCAAGTGCGCTCTGCGCCTCTCGCAATCGGTTCTGCTCGGTCTCGTGGGCTAGACCGACTTCACGAAGACATGCGTCCTTGGAGAACAGCGCCTCACTGAACCGTTTGCGACTCTTCTCGCGCGCTTGCAGCGTGATGGCTACGTCGTCCAGCGTCTCCAGCGACGGCACCTTGCAGATCACGTAGTCGCGGTAGCTCAGCAGCTTGCAGAACGGATTGGCTGCCAGCGTGAGTGTGTGCAGATTCGAGAGCATCGAGAGCGCGTCGACCTCTTTAAGGCTGCTAAGGTTGTTGCCTGAGAGGTTGAGCGTCTCCAGCAGCTCAAGCCCAACAATCCGTTTGGGGATGTGAGCCACAAAGTTGCCTGACAAGTCCAGATGCCGCAGCGTGCGCACACAGCAGAGCGCGCTGTCGATCCGCTTGAGGTGGTTGCGCGAGCAGCACAGCCGCTCCAGACTGCCGAAGCACTCAATGCCGTCCAGCGACGTGAGCGTGTTGTTGGACACATCTAGTCGCACGAGGTTCACGAACGCAGCCAGCGCATGCAGCGATTTGAGTGCCCGGCGAGTCTTCTTGGTGATTATGCTCAGATCCAGATTCGAGATCGCACTGGCCGGCTGCGTGCTGCTGAACACCTGAGCGATCAGGTCGCGATCCTGTCGCTCGTCTGCCAGAGACGGCGAGTGCGTATGAGCTCGCCCACGAGAGGAGGAGAGCTGGCTGCTGGCCATGGATGTCAGTGGAGCGCCGAAAGACGTCTCGTCGTCCAGCGTCAGTTCTTCTTGCATACTCGATATGCTCTCGTCATCGTTTTCCATGATGGCGAAGCGTCTTGAGTCAGTCTAAAGCCCCGATGCCTTTGGATTGAAGCAGCCTCATGCATCTAAAGACGTCCAACAGCATCTCACTTCCGCTGTAAAAATAGCTGCTTCTGGTGGGCAATTATATCCCTCTCATTGGGCCAACGAGGTGATTGCTGGAGCTTCTCGTCCTTGGTGACATTAGGAAGATACGATAGCTACGCATCGTGTCCGTTGAGTCAGCTCCTGACGTTTGGCTTGTGAGGAGGAAAAAAGGCTGGGTTTTCTTTCTTTCTCTGTCTGTTGGGAGCCCCAAAGCCACGCCCTTTCGATGGCAGGCGAAACCAATTCTACCGACTCAGTCTCAGTCGCCTGCTGGCCGAACGGACACCGTCGCCAGAGTCTGCACCAACAACATCACGGACGCGTCGATGGCTACGCAACAGCAAGACGAGCAGCAAGCAGCAACGCATGATTCGAGTGCGTTCACGCCCTTGGATCTCGTTAAGAACGAGAACTCCAGTATGGAAACCCTGGATGAGGACGAGGGCGGACCGTCACTCGACTTGCTCGAGGCCACGGAGCCGCCTTTGCTTGAAGACGACGACGCATGTCTGGACTTCAAGCGGGATGACTCAGGCTTCAGCATGACACACGAATGCACAGACTCTGCTCAGGCAGACGAAGATAAGGAAGCTTGTCTGGAAGAGAAGCGAGAGGTGCTTGGGAGTCCTGGCCAAACGCATGAGCGGCAACAGGACTCAGCGTCTGGAAAATACTCTGATCCACAGCAGCAAAGACCCGATTCTTTGCATGGTGACCAGCATAAAGAGCAAGAACTACGTGCTCCAAGCCCACTGGCATCAACTACAGACGCACGGCCGGAAGAACAGCTCTCTGTTCTGGACCATAACTCAGCAGCAGACGTCAGCCCTGCAGAATCCACCAAGCTGCCAGCTTTGTCTGGGACCAAGCGGCCGCCACCGACGCCTGTGACGAGCCAGTCGTTCTCCTGGAACGACATTCTTCGAGTGCAGAACCTCATCGAGCGCTGTCTGCAGCAATATTTAAGCAAGGTACTCGCTCCTGCTATCGACTGGCGAGCTATTAGAGCTGCGCTAATCTCTTCGCTTATAGCATGAGATCTTAATGGCGCTCAAGGAGCAGGCCAACGTAGAGCCGGACTTTACCACAGTCGTGTGGCAAAAGCTGGAGCAGCAGAACCCGTCCTTCTTCCGTGCGTACAACCTCCAGCTACAGCTCAAGGAGCAGATCTTGGTCTTCAATTTCCTGGTACGCTGGCTGGTTATCAGATCCGTTCCTGACTGCTTGTGGACTCACACGCACCGCTTGAACAGGTCAAACAGCAGCGAGAGATGATGGGAACACCAACACCAGCCAACAAGTTCTTGGTGTCAACCAGTCGAGCACCCAGCAGTGCGAGCCCATGGAACATGGGCGGGGGTCCGTCCGGTGCGCGGTCGTTTTTTCAAGCTCCAACCAGCAATAGAAACAAAATGCCACGCACAGGAGCTCGACAGCAGCAGCGGCCGACGTCAGATGCGGCTGGAGCCTTTCACTCGTTTGGCTCTCCGTCGCCGTTGCCTCTGCCGTCACCAATCAAATCCGATCTAGATACACATGCGTTCTTCACCTAAGACGACAATACAAAGCACCACTTCAATGCCTTTCAATTCAATCTTCGACACCAAGAAGACAGGCACTGCATCATTTCATTCAGCCTTACTCTGCGTCCTCGTCTTCCTCTGTCACGCCCTGCATGTAAAGCTGCGTCACTTTTGTCTCGAGCTCCATGGTCTGCGAGCTCAGCTGGTTGCCTGAGAGTGTGAGCCGGCGGAGTTGCGGCGCAGTCTCGAGCGGGTTGAATGGCAGCTCTTTGATCTCGTTGTTGGCCAGTAATAAGTGGCGAAGCTTGGGCAACTCGCCAATCCGCTTGGCGACTTTAGCCAGGTCATTGTTTTCCACATTCAGCACTTCGAGCTTATCGCAGCGGCCGAGCGACGAGTGCAGTTTTTCCAACTTGTTGTCTTGCAAGTACGCTTTCTTGAGCGAGACAAGAGAGCCGAGTCCCTTTGGCAGTTTGGTGAGCTCATTGTTCTCTGCGTGCAGGATCTCAAGGTTGCACAGCTTCTTGAACGAGTTGGGGAGAGTCTGCAGTCTGTTGCCGCAGATGTCGAGCGCTTTCAGATTCACCAGCAGACCGAGTTCCTCTGGAAGCGACTCCAGGATGTTGTCGTTCAGATAGAGTTCCTCGAGACTACGCAGCTCACAGATACTGACGGGCAAAGTCTGGGTTTGAAATAGAATTAATTAGTGATTTAGTACCAGACCGAAAGCAACGCAGACTGCCAACCTTGAATGCATTGCGGTGCAAGCAGAGCCCAACCAAGCTTGACGAAAGGTTGCTGATCGAGTCCGGGATCCCGTCGGCTGTGAGTTTGTTGTCTTCCAGGTACAGGCTTTCCAGCTGGACGAGGTCTCCAATGCCACTCGGCAGCGCCGTGAGCTCGTTTTCGCGCAGGTAGAGTTCCGAGATTTGCTGGAATTCGCCAATGCTGTCAGGAAGCCGCACCAGACGATTCTTCTCGAGCGCCAACGTTTTCAGGTTGGGCGGCAGCGCGAGCAGCACTTCATCTGGGAGCTCCTCCAGATCTTTGTCAGAGAGATCGAGCTCTTCGAGCTCAGCAAACTCATCGACAGAGTCGACTGGGTCATCCAGATCAATCCCAAACTTCTCGACCAGCGCTAGGAACAACTCGAACTTGGTGTCGTGGTCCCCAGACTCATCGCCGCCACTGCTGGAATCGCGGTCGCTCTCATCGCTCATGCTGTGCTTGTCGTGTAAGATTGCCGCGTTTCGATGCGCTCAGACAAAGCCGGCTCTTGAGTGGGAGTGGTTGGCGTCTTGCATTCACGATATGTGTCGTTTCAACATTGGTTCGTTTTTGAGCTTGAGCTTTAAATTAGAATCTCGCCGAGGCCGTTTTATCTTGAGATGAAGTTGCTTCACGCTTTTCTTTCAGTTGTCTGTCTTTATAATGTTGCTGGAGGAGGAACCACAGCCGTGACCTCTGAGCCGTGATCGCCATTCGCAGCTTCGTCATCACATGAGAGGGGCGGAGGCAGCGGGATCTCGCCGCCGTCTTTGCGCAATACCTGACTTCCATCCGCACCTTCCACGAGTCGCCAGCCTTCGACAATAAGGCCTGCCTTGGACCAGCCCCTCGTCGTTCGACCCACCACACCATAGCGACTGAGCGGCAGGTTTTGCTTGACCAGGGCGGCTAGCACTGCATCTATGCCTTCTTTCTTGCTGCCATCAACGATCTTGCCTCGACGTTCGGGCAAAAACACCACAGCTGTGCAGCATGCACCAAGCGTTAACGACGCCAGGCACGTAATTAGAAGCTTCCACATGAGGAAATCGCCATTTCTATGGCCGTCTGGTGTTGCCAGGCGCATGAGAAAGATGAACAGAAACATGAACCAGCGAAGCCGCACGAGGTAATACCCGTCCACGGGCTTTCTCGGATTGATACAGCGATTGCAGACTTCAAAGCCAAGCTTTAAGAACCAGCTCATGCTCAATGTGACGAAGAAATCGATCGTAACCTTGTTCATTTTCTCGCCATGGCGATGGTAATGAGGCATGAAGACCGGGTCTTCAGGGATGTGGAAACCGATCAACGACGGAGCACAGGCAGCCAGAAGAAGTAGACTCTGAGATATGGTTAAGACGCCTATGCCTTGGATATTGAGCTGCAAAGCGACTTCGCTGTACAGGCCAGCGAACTTGGTCACCCGCCATGCTTTCAGTAGTTTGCGGAGGTATCTGAACACGATCACGCAAGCGATCGTGTTTAGCATGATAGCCATGGACCAATTGCTGAGTAAAAACTTTCGCAACGGCTCCGACTGGTACCTCAGCAGAGAATACTGAACGTCGCCAGGTTCCGTAAAGCACCGCGTCGTCACATTCAAGTACCGCAACTCCAGCACGTTGTAGCACCGAGTGTTTGCTCGCAGCTTCGCAATGATTGAAGGAAGTGGAGTCTTGGCTGGCCAGAACTTCAGAAGTCCCGCAGTCAGCGGGCTCGGCTTCCAATAAACCGGAGATCCAAGGCTCTCAGACGTTGCTGTGACCATCGAGTTGCCCAAGATCTGGTCGCTAGTAAGCGAAATGGCAGCAACTTTTTTTCCCATCATCGCTGTATTCATTTGCACCAACACGGCAGGAATAGTATTGACAAGCGTCAACATACTTATTGCAAGTCCAGGATAGATCTTGGCGTAAATTTCGTCCAGTGTGTCGCTAGCCGTGACCACGTATTCTTCTGAGTTGTCGGTAGTGTTCACGTGTCCAGTGACGCGACAGCTTGCAGTATCAGGGAAGTTCAAATCGCCATTGCTTTCCTTGATAAACAAGCGAAAAGACGAGTCGAACTCTGCCAGAACGTAAGCCAAGGTTTCATCTGAGCCAAAATACTCCACCATTGCCGACAGAATGGGCACAACAACCCAAGCGCTACCGTCGTCCTTGCGAGCGTATGGTCCATTTCGGTAGGCTAAGGTCACCCGCTCGCCAAAGAAGCCGTCGCTAACAAGCTCTTCTTTGTAGATCTGGTTCAGTAACCATTCACGATGGCCTTCGAGCATGTCCGATTGGAACATGAGATACGAAGTAGGAGCACTTAGTCGCAGTAACGCCAAGTAAATCACCTTGCCAATCACTTTGAATAGTGCGCGGTGACAACGCGTTGCTACGTTGTCGTCCACTGGAGTTGTTCTTGAGGTTGTCGTGAGTGTCAGGTTCCTGTCAAAGGCATAAAATGGCGCTTTCGTGCTCGCCTCGAGATCTTGAAACCAGGCTGCGTATTCTGCCTCGTCATCCCACCACGTGTCATTGGGCGATTCTGCCTTTCGCAGCTCTTTCAGTGGGAAGACCATCCAACTTGCTGCAGTTGTAAGTGATGAATCTTTAAATGTACCAACACCGGAGCCTGACGCCCCGACAAGCTTATAATTTTGAAAATCATAGGCTCCATCAGCGGATGCAGCAACGTATTCCGATTCGTAGACGCTCAAGAGCTCGGGAAAGAACGACATATACTGCAACATGCGGATCGAGGAGCCATGGACTTGAATCGCACTGTTGAACTTGTGATCCAGTTTCAATCGTGCTGTTTCAGTGGATAATGTGGCCACTTGCGCCCTTTGGAATAACGACGTTCGCTGCTGTTTAATGCTTGAGTGGTGAGCACTGGACGTAATCGAAATATTGAAGGCAAAGACTGGATCCAAGATTCCAATCGTAGCTGGTGGAAGCAGAATCGGACTATGGGCTGACGCATCATATAGTCCATAGCTCACAAGAGATTCCCGAATCAGGTGCAATACGTACGAGCGTGTATAGAACTGTGCGATTGTCAACTCGGAAGTGACGCAGGACGCCAACTGAGAAGTCTGCATATCGCCAACTTGGATTCCAAGTAGTAGTGCGTCTGTATCAAGTAGATATGGAGTGCCGTTCTTGTACGCGCTGAGCATTCCGGACTCAAGAGCCACTTCGACGGATTCATTGTAACTCAAGTCTTGGAGCGCATAAGACCAGTCTTGAGTTGCGAAAACAGCGTCCATTGTCTGTTGGAAAAAATCGATGACAAACATCAGCCCGACGTTGTTTTCGAGGCCGGACCCAGTACCAAGCGACTTGATATCAACGTCTGAGTACTCACGTGTCTCGTTTTGTTGCGCGTACTCGTTTGGACAAGGGTACCCATTGCTGCTGGCACACATAGACGCGGAAAGGAATGCCTTGGGTTGCAAACACGCTAGATTTATCGCAATGTCACGGGTCTCTGCCGACGCATTGGATGAATCTCGCAGCAAAATGGAAACTGATTGCGAAGATATCGTCGAAGGAAACGGCCGAGGAGTAAAAGTACCTCCTGGAAACTGGGAAACTTGAAGCACGAGGGCATAATACTTCGAGATCGATGCGAACTCTGTTAGGGAAAGCATTTTGTAGATTGAGTCAATGTCAAATGATCCTCCGACCTCCAACTGGTTGCGTATGAAATCGTTCGAGAGAACGATGTCGAGTACATTTTGGAGCAGTGGTACGATCTCCGTCCCGCGCACTTGAGCTTGAGTTGTATCGTTAAATACGTATGACTCCACTTGCGTGACTAGTGCATCAGGACGCGTCGTCGGGTAAGTCACAGTCGCAATGTTTTTCAAAGGAATAACTACAGCCCACGTAGCTTGCAAAAGCAAAATCTGCGCTGCCACTCGGTTCAAACGAATGGGTCCTCTGTGTGACGGAACCCTGGCATTGTGTTTGACTTGCTTTCTGTTCGGCAATCGCGTCGACTTAGATTCGCTCTCACTCCATGCTTGAGTCGGACTTGGAGACGCACACTCATCTTGTTTCCTTGTAGATACTGTGGGTCCGAAGGACGACAACTGCGTTTCCATCGGATCGTCAAATGACGCGTCGCGCATGCAAGTTCTGCGGGATTCAAACGAGTTCGTGCTAAGCGGTGTCAGTCCGAATGAGCAAATGAGAAGGAAGTGGATGGACCTGAGAAACTATTTGTAGCAGCATCTAAAAAAAATCATCAGAAAGAGATCACAGTTACACAATGCCGACGGATCGGATCCATCACATTTGCCAGATACATTTACCAACGTTCACGCTTGTATTTTGAATCTCAACTTGTTCATCTTGGTTTCACTATAGTACGGTATTTAAAAAACGAGGATGCCTTTGTGTCCGCGCGCCTTCGTCTTGAATGAGAGCGAAGGCAGCCGGATTTGAGACCGTGGCGGCCACATTGTGTTCTATACCGATCGAGTGAGCGAGAGAACTCGCTCGCCGCTGTGTGTTTACTGTTTCTTGACTACAGACGGTCTTCATTTAGGCCGGAACTGTGAAGCCTAGCGTCTTAAAGTCACGCTTCTTCAAAGACTTCTGAACCAAAGGAAGGGCTTCCAAAATGGCCGAAAAATTTGGTCGACGGGCAGGGTCATGATGCCAGCAGTGTTCAACCAGTTCTCCGATCTTCAGTGGAGTGTGACGAGGCAGTGCTGGGCGCATCTGTTGCCGTGCTACCGCAAATGCAGCTACAAAAGATGGGAAGTAATGTCAGAATACAATCCTGACACCAGCATAGACACAAGATCTTGTACCTTGAATAGGTGTCATTCCGCGGAAAGGCTGATCTTTGGCAATCATCTCCCAAAGCACAACACCAAAACTGTAGACATCCGCCTTGTTCGAGTATGGCTCGTGCCGGATTACCTCAGGCGCCATCCATCGGTATGTTCCTGTCTCGGCAGTCAAATCGGAAGAGCTACCAATCTCAAGAACGCAACTGAGCCCAAAGTCTGAAATCTTGACAGTGTTGTGCGCGTCGAGTAAGATGTTGTCGGACTTCAGATCACGATGCATGATTGAACAAAGGTGCAAATAGTTCATTCCCTGCATTATAACAAGCGAGTGAGCATAAAAATACATAGCCACACGTTTAAGATGCATCCCGAACATACCATAGCAATTTCCTTTGCGATTCGGAAGAAGTCAAGTGGGTTCTTTCGTGAACGAATTAAATCCGTCAGCGTTCCGTTTTGCATGAACTCGAAAACTGTTGACCAAAGCACGTGAGTAACTACGATTAAAAGCCCAAGCTGATGTGTAGAACGTACCCAAGCAGTATCGAGGAGGGTTGATGGCAGCCCCGAGGAACAAAACTATGTTTGGGTGCCGCAGCTTGCTGACAACAGCGACTTCACGGTGGAACTCATTCAGGAGGTCTTCGCCCAAAGTACCACGTTGTGGCGATGCATCTACAACCTTTGCTGCAACACGTGTACCTCGCCACCATGCGCTGTACGTGTTTCCGGATCGACCGCTTCCTACTGTTGTGTCTAACTTGATCTCTGAAATGTCGAGTTTCCATTCAGGCTTGATTTCGTTCTTGTCGACCATGTCCAGCACGCCCAATTTTTCTGCAAGATTTTCTTGCTCCGTTGATAGCTCAGTTGACGAATTGACGGACAGTCGTTTATTCATGAGCTCTGCATCTTCATCAATGCTGGAACGAGTGAGATTTTCTTCTATTCTCGTTTTGAGTTCTTTTTGTCGGTCTTCGGTCATGAACTGTCCCTTAACCACAAATCTGTACAGAAAACGATTTGTCGGTATTGCCGAAACACCATTTAACTGTGGAATTATTACCTGTCGAGGGTAACACCGTCGTGTGTGGTCATCACATCAGCATCGGTGATACTTCCTTTCATGCCAGTGAGGGCCCTAGAGAAAAAAAAAAGTCAGCCGTTGTATCTCATCGATACCACTCATGAGAATTTATGTACCGAGTAATAGCGTCCAAGAGGCTATCGCGATCGATTGAGACAACGACGAGCTCGCAAACGTTTGCCATGATACTGCCATCGTCTTCCTTCTTAAGCTGGGCACTGACACAAATTTCTTCAGGGTTTCGGTGGTGAGATGCCAACAAGCGCATGTGCAGAGGGACATCATCTGGGTTTACTGAAAGCGCGTATCGGGCAGGGAATCGGCGGAAATGATGCTATATCCGCAATTAATAGATCCGCAATTAATAGACGTGAGATTTTGGAGAATCACTCGATAATGTAGCGCGGCGATTAATCTGTTACCTGGACAGCTTGCAGCACGGGCTCGTACAGGTGGTTGAGCACTTTCTTGGTGCCATATCGGCCAGTAGTCGAAACGTACACATCTCCAACCATGTGCTTTGCAACAGCACGGCACATGTCATTCACCACCGAGTCTTTCAAGCCTCGCTGTACACCACGAGCTGATGGCTACATTCGCAACGATGATGAATGCATCATGTCAGCGCGCATTTCAAGCAAGATGCTAAGCCGAGCATGACGGCTTACCTTCGGCGCAGCTGGAAAGTATCCTTTCTTTTCCAGCTCGGCAAGTGCTTGGTAGCTGCTCGCTTTCTTCATCGCTGGCTCGATTGATGCTTTGCCTTTCTCGTAGGAACCTCCGTGGGGCTTCGAAGGAGAGCTCTCACCCGAATCCTGACTAGCAATTTGCTCCGAGAGCAAGCGCGCAGCAAGATCCGAGTCGTGCGCGTTGGCAAACAGTGGTGTGCTTTGCTCCAGCTTCTCGGAGATGCGCGGCAACGTATCAGACGGAGAACGCACGAATGACGACGAAGCGCCTTGATCGGGGGATCGGCCCAAACGCTGCTCTTGTGGGCGGTTGAACTGGTCAAACGGCGATCGACTTAAGATCTCCGCGGCATGGCTATAGGTACGTGTCAACACAACGCCACGTGTTAGCTCACTGCCAGTGAAAGTCCATGGCATTGGGTGAATGCAACGGCTATCTTGGCACCGGAATGTACGTACACATCACTCATGTTGGCTGCCAGTTGGGCAGCGTCTGTCCCAGACGCTCTGTTGTTCTAAATTGGAATCGCTCCATCAGATTGAGAGAAAGGGAAAGAAAGCAGGCAAGCAATACTGGGTCGTACCAGCAGGATGCCTGCGATGAACTCCTTGGGAGACGTGCCCAGAGGGTCGGACTGCGCAGATTCGGAGCCTAGCGTTCCTGCACGCCACTGGCGGTACAGCAAACGCGCGTCCGAGACGGTCTTTGGTGGCGGCGAAGGTTCGACCTCGCCGGCAAGATCGTCCGTGCTGTTCTTTCGGTTGTGCGCGTTCAATCGCGTGCTGCTCGGAGACTTCTTCTTAGCGTACGCAAGTGCGGCAGGCGAGTGGTCGATCGCAGCAGTTGTGGGCGGGGACGAAGAGGTTAAAGACGACGAGAGCGCCTGGTGGTCGACGGCGGGTTCAGTCGTAAAGCTCAAAAGCGAGCCGCTGGACTTGATGAGGGACGGCGACGAGCGGCTGTGGGTCAGTGGCGGCGACGGCGGCGGGTGGGTCCGTTGCATAGGACACGGAACCGCGAGTGGCGATGGATGGATGAAGCGCGAGCGGCCTTGAATCTGCGGGAACGGTCGGGTGCCGTCCAAGTTCAACTGCCGGTCGGGGGCGAATCTGCGCACTGGTTCCGTCGAATAGGTAACTGGGAAGCGCGCCTGCCTTTGGTGGCCACGACACAGGAGGCGGTTAACTAACCGCCTTGCTCCAACATGGGTTGGCTCCGTTGCAGGGCGACAACTCCGGATAAATGACCGTGGTGCTGTAAATTACGTCATCCTGGCGTGCACTTGAACTCCCCTGTACGGCAAACCTAACCCCTTGACGACTGCAAGTGCAGTCTTTTTGGCGAATTAAATGATGTGAAAAGGTTGATAACCTAATTTTATAACTTATGATTGGATAAAACATTTTCCACGTGGCAAATAAGATGGCTGGCCAAAGGCATCGGTTTCGACCCAAATTCGACATATTGAAGAACGTATCTGTGGAAGATTGGCCAAGTCTAAGGTAGCTGCCCATCAGGCACAGAGCGCATTGCAGTAGTTAGCACTCGCACTCGCAATGGCGCTGTGTTGTTCCTCTGGCTATCTGCGCAAACGCCAGCTCGCAGACGTGGAAAGGAGCAGCCAGCCAATGGGCGAAAGAAACGCCATGAGACAGTCTGGCCGCACGACGAATCGGTAACCAGCGAGAGCTGGTTTGCGTGTCTATTGACAGTGGTTACGCGTGTCTACTAAGAAATTCCATTGCGTACAGTACGCTTCGTGTCTCCCATCGCTTTGTGCCGGATTTCGTATGCAGAAGTGAGCGCCAGAGCGTCGGGGCTCGTTTGATGGATTTCTCTTGGACAGGAGGGAATCTTGTTCCACAGTCACCACGAGGCACATGGAAACCTGTTTTCTCCTAAACAGACTCAACGACTGGCTGTGTGCATCGTACTTAAGTGAATTATTCCTCGCGAGAACTTCTGCCTGGATTCAGTGTGTGGATTCGCTTCTTTGACTCTAATGTTTCTGCGTCCGCCCTCAAGAACGGCCTGACAAGAGACGTGTCTCGGTTGCTGTGCTCAGGCCTGTTGTCTATCAGTGTCGCACCTGTAGAACGCGAGAACCTACACTTCTTACACAACTCTTCGAGCGACCCATTTGAGACACTGAATCTTGGCTATGCGCATAACCGTGACCCGATGGCCGATGACCTTCCGTCATTGCTTCTCGCGGCAGACCACAGTACTATATAGTACATCATCGCTATCTCTAAGGGTGTGTAGGGGTACTCTAGTTGCCCTGTTGGTGAAGCATAAACCAAACACTCGTCCGCTCGCGAGTAGTCAGCGTGTTTGATTGTTCTACCTTGTTCTTTATTGAGAAAGCAATGCATACTCCTTCAAAGTCCTAAATCGCCTGAATCAACCTCCTTTTCTATATCAAAATCACCACCGTCACAGGAACGGCACGAAAGTCCGCTGCAGTGCATGATTCCTGCCTCGTCCAGCATCCGTCACCATGTAGAATCTTCCAGCGCTGAGACCAGCAGCATTCAGAGGCGCCCACCACGCCATGATCGGAGGCGCAAGCAGTATTTGCGTGATGGCTCCATATTCGACAATCGATAAATGGTCGAAGAACTCCAATGATGGAATTCCTCCTGCCAAAGTCACAGGAGAATTGGCATTGACCGCAACGACGAGGCCTGAAAACCAGGCTTGCAATGCAACGCCAGACGCAGCAGCATTTGCTCCCTGTGGAATAGGAGCACCAGCAACTCCAAGACAAGCATGCAATGTCGCATCGTTTGACCAGCCGATCGCAATGCCGGGATCGTTGATGTCTTGACGGGAAACACAGTTGCTTCGCCATACTCCGCGCACTTTAGCTCCACGTCGTCCATGTTTCTTCTCACAAGGAAGTTCGAGCCTGAGAAAAGGAAACAAAAATAAACCAAATACCTCAAATCGATGATGCCATTGTCCCTCTAATCACTAACCCTGTGATATACTACTCTTGTTTAGAGACCAAACGCATTAAAAAGTCACCTCAGAATACGAGCCACCCACTTCTGAACGTAACCAAGCGGAACCAGTATATATACCAACAAAAAGAAAAACCGGTATTCACAAAAAATGGTCAAGAGATACTGAAGGCATTTTATCGAATTAGTCACCATGAGTCACCACCTTCCACTCAATGACAGCCAACCAGAGTAACTCTAGATATAAGAGTCACCATGAGTCACCGAGTCACCACTTTTTGCAACTTCCTCCCACTTATTTACAGTCACTACTATATCATGTATGTCCTCTATCATACTATACCTTCTTATAAGTATAAATATATTGAATATTGATAAAAAGTGGTGACTCAGGTAAATAGAGATCGTTCTGCAATGACCTAGAGAATGAATAGACATCGAAATTAAATACGCTGATGAGTCACCATAGTGGTGACTCATGGTGACTCACTCAATGTCGGCATCTAGAGCAACACTCGAACGACAATCCAATAATGTGCAAAATGACATCATAAAAAAAGAGATGATCCTCACTGATACTTAGCGCGCAACTGCTCGAGTGTTGCTCTTTCCACCATGCAAACCTTGGCCAGAAAAGTATTTTTGGTGATGCGATCAAAGTCTTGCAGGGTAATTCTCGACTCAACTATTACTTCTGGCTTTGGTTTGAGAGTTGGTAATGAGTAGTAATTATCGTCGATTTGAATTGGCTTCGGCTCTTGTGCGTCAATATACTCGACATCCATTGCGTGAATATTATTGTGACAGAAAGAGGTTGTAGAACTTATCTAATTGGTTGTGTTGTAGACAGTAGAGCCACAACATGCTATACTGCCCACAATGACCGAATCGCGGATTTTGGATATTGGCTTCGCGGTATTTGTAATTTGATGGAATTGCGCGCGGCCTTGGCAATCCGAGAGGGTCAAAACACATTTTGTCTTTGTTTGAGACTGCCATCCAATGCGTGCCGCCGATCTGAGGCGTTCCCATATTTAGAATGCAATAATC
>JAADVW010000930.1:0-12321 GCA_023335875.1 Elongisporangium prolatum
TAACTAATAATCCACGAGGCGACTTAAAAAGCGCTTCAAACAGCGATGCGTTGATAAAACTCAGAGAATTGCCCACTAAAACACAGATACGACAGTCTTGAAACGAGATAGCAAAGCCCACGAACCAAATCACGACTGAGATGAACAGGAACCGCCATTCAAACGTCTGAGCTAGTAATAACACACATTCATACCGAAAAGAGAGCAGGACGTATAACTTGAATGGCAGTCGAAGCAAAAGAGCGGTGGGAGCAAGCCAAGGACGAATTTGCGATGACGCAAAGAACGCTGCAGTGCCCAATACGAAGCCGACTCTATCAGCTGGTACCAACAGCCTCTTGATCGATCGAGTCAAGCGGTCATAGCGCTCGACTTGTGTAGCCGTCAGCAGAACGTGCTTGATTTGAATGGACGCATCGATGGCGATAGAGCGACGATCTGGTACACAGAGTGTTTGTGTCTATCGCTGGCTACTATATCCTCTGGGAAGATTGTGGCCGGCATGACCGGCATGAAGAGATGCCAAACGTTGGAGTTGTGCACGCAGTATTGCTGACCAGTATGAATTTCATGTGAATGGCTTTTTGTAGCATTCGCCACAAATACTGCAGTTATTTCCAAGCAGTTTCTAAGGATAGATCGGAGGCTTGGACATCTTATTATTCGAGTTAAACCTTCGATCAAAGCTGGTGAAAAGAAGCTCACATCGCAGCGAAATACGTGAATGAGCAAGACCGCAGCACGTTAACTATTCTGAACCATACTGCTTAGTAATTGAAAACAGACTTTCGAATGCTTAGTATGTGATTTTCGAAAGTCTGTTTTCAATTTTCAACGACTTGCAGTCAGGTATTAGAAATTAATATTAGTATAACAATGGTACTAGAAATTTAACATATTGACTATCACATATTCAATACTCCTATGAAATATATTAAATGACTCTCTGTCACTACTGCACAGAGCTTTTCATGAACAGTTTTATAACCAATTTCCAGCAATATGGTGACAAGCACAAAGCGCGCGAGGTACTCCGCAGAGGAAGCCACTACAGCTCAGGTGCCCCCACCAGAGACGCAAGAAGACTCGCTTGATTTCCCACTGCTCAAGGCGGCTACGGTCGTCTGTCGGTCGCACTCCAAGCTCATTGGTCTTCCCCATGTGACGAGATCCATTAGTGAATTTGCTGATCCCATCTGCGATTACTGGTCTCTGGAGAGCGTGACGGACAAGAGTGCAGGCGTTCTAGAGGAAGCAAGCGCAGTGCGTCTGCTCGATCGACTTCTAGAGTACGGATGGAGTGGACTCACTCTGGAGCTTCGCTTGCGTCGACTTTGTTATGGAATGGACAAGGAGTCGAACGAAGGCAGGATGGGAATCGTGGACTGGTGGCTCACCAAGTACTTGCCTATAAACGAAGCGACAGCAAAGGATATAATGAAGTGTGCTGGCTACTGGAATCGTATTAGTGTGCTCAATCGACTTGAGCGGAAATCTGTGCTACCAGATCCGACACGTTTTGTAGTGAAGTGCAGGCACGCAGACACAGCCTACTGGCTGCGGAAACGCGGCTATCCTGTAGTGATCGACGTCTACCTTGAGATAAGCCAGAACAATCTTGACTTTGCTCACTGGATCTGTGACCGCGACAATGTGGCGATCCTTAATCGATTGGAAGACTGCCTAACAGTAGCAGCGACGAACAACAATATCGCAATGGTGCAATTGTTGACTGACAGATTTCCGGATCAGTCGTGGAGTAATTTTGAAGAAGAACACTATGGCCTGATGGATTTGGAAATGATCAAATGGCTAATGGGTTATGTGTCGCTCATCACGGACTGCAATGACACGGACGACGTGCTCGCAGAATTAATATCTATTATCGTGGTTGTTTCGGCGAAGAGGAATCGCCTCGACATAATCCAGTTCCTTCACAGTCATCCTCTTTTTAATCCATACCTTGATTCGATCATTTATGCTGCTGCACATGGCCACTTCGGAATTGTTCAATGGTCATATGAAATTGATGCTTCCAAGGCAGAAAAGGCTCTCGTTGCGGCCATCGAAGGCGGGTATTTGGAAACTGTAAAATGGCTCTTTGATAAACATATCAACGAGCGTTACCAGCAGCAGCTACAATCTCCGACAGATCCAATGCCTGCATTCAAATTCTCCATCGATATTGCTGCTAAATCCGGTTCTTTGGATTTAGTCCAGTGGCTCCACGAGCGTTGGCAGTTTGGTTGCTCAAAGAAAGCTATGGATATTGCTGCAACGCGAGGCTACTTTGATATTGTCTCCTTCCTGCACGAGCGACGTTCAGAGGGCTGCACATTTTCTGCACTGGAAGGGGTTGTTCGTGCTGGCAATCTGCAAATGGTGCAATGGCTATTCGCGAACTACAAAGAGATTTTTGAAGCCAGCGGATATTACCCTATGACTCTAGCTGCAATACACGGTCACCTTCATGTCGTGAAATGGTTACTCGAAAACCAATCGGAAGACTGTACGATCAATGCAGTAGACATTGCCGCTAAATTTGGCCATTTTGACATAGTCAAGTTTTTAATTGAGAACAGAAGTGAAGGCCACACGACGGAAGCAGTCGATAACGCAGCTTCAAACGGCCACTTGGAGATTCTCAAGTATTTTGTATGTACGCGTCATATGCATTGCAATGACCGTGCAGTCGAAAAGGCTGCTGCCAATGGTCATTTTCATATATTGCTATGGCTTCGCATGAGAGGATACAGTAATTTTAGTGAAAACACACTGACCGAGGCTGTTACTTCTGGCCACCTCAGGATTGTCAAATATCTTTGCGTCCAATGCAAATTACGCGTTAGCAACCAACTGTTGGCTGTTGCTGAAGCTAGAAATGACTTTGTGATGATGGAGTGGATTATGAAACGTTTAAGCTGCATGCAAATGGAAGACGCTGGAGTGTAACTTCACGTGCGTATTGTTTGATATGTGTTCTAGATTAGTCCGACTTCTGTTAAATTGATGATGGTTGAGGATATTGATCAAAATGATGGCTGTTTTATCTAGAAAACCAACGAATTCTACGAGACCACTGCATTACAACAAGAAAACGATCAAAAAATCAAGCCTATTTCTATTTTTTCCCCAAGTCAATTCGGTTTGCCTTGTTCGGTGAGGTTTCGGAAATCTTTTGAACAGCGTATTTCTTACCACAATTGGTGGCAATAAAATACAAAAATAAAAATACTGCATCTCCACGTGTAAGCTTTTATCGCTGGTGTGTAGATCCGTACATAACATGACAAGAGATGGATATAAATCAATAATCTCGCATTCAATATCAAGCCAAATCAAATTGTCACCAAACCTAAGGTGTTGGCGCATTCAGACTTACTGCCAGCAATTGAGACTTCGTTTGCGCTATTTCCTGTGGATATCGACGGTCAGACCCGCGACTCGATGTCTCTCTGACTAGTAACTGATTGTAAATGACTTAATGAGACCTACTTGACAAGAGAACCATCACGCAAGAGAACTGATGCCCATGTCTCGGATTCTCTTAAGAATACTCAGTTCGCGTTTCCACTTGAAGACACAAAGGGAATGTGTGTAGACGCTATAAAACGCAGTGAGGATAGCATGCATGAGTGCATTTGCTTGCAGAAGGGAGAGAAACCATCATTGCGGATTTCTGAGGTCGATGTGAGCTTGATGCGACTCATTCGCGACAGCGTTCAACTTGGACTTCGTTATTGTGCGGTAAAGGAGTCCGAAGACGTCAGTTGCCCAGGATATGAGTGGCCGGATGATATCGATGAGGAGGGCCAGAAAGAGCAATACATGAAGTATTTAAAGGATCTGATCGTTGAAATCGATGATGAAAACGACATTGGTGTTACAGTCGCGGCAACCGAAGACTCGATTCTTGACGCTGCCCACGAGCGCCTTCCTTTCGCGTTGCGAGGCAAGGCTGACGCAGTTTTCGTGAATCTTTAGGCTAAGAGATACAACGATTTATTAGCGGGCCTGATCGCGGTGGTCATGGTCCGTCGACAGATTGGGCCACAGGGAAAGTCGCAAGCGATGGCTCAATTGCTGGCCGCAAGTCTGAATGCGCCAATTGATGGCAGCCCATTGGCTTTGGTGACAAACCTGAATGACGAGTGGTACTTCATGTGGCTGGAGGTCGAAAGAGAGACCAGCAACGATTGGAAGAGATCGGTTACACAACTGCGCTTGACTCATCCTTCGAACGCGGTGTCGTTCATCTTCGACGCCGGAGATTGCGACAATTGAGAGTTTCTAGCTTCGTGTTTGATTGGACACGCTATTGCGCCGTCCAGATTTTACAACCTGATCACGAGTCTGCGCCAAGAAGAGAAAAACTTTTACGCTTAGAAAGCAATGTGGAGTGCGAGTGTGTGTTGCTGTTAGAGGATTTGCTTACATGGATTGTTTGGTGTTCATTCGCTCAGTACAAGTAGGCGACATTCATTCCGATAAGAATGATGGTTGTGAACCCATCGTGACGATGTCCCGCAGTGGGATTACCGTATTTAATAGGGGCGCAATCCAAATGAGCCAATCACAAGGCTCCAAAGGCTCTGGGGCGCAATCACAATCGTAATACGCCCCGCAGTCGTCAGAGCCAAAGAGCGCAATCAAATCGTTGTAGAGCCAATCAATGGATCTGCTGTACCGCCTCAGAGGCTGCTTAGTTACATGCGTAATGACAAGCATGGCTTCAATTCATTCTTCAAACTGCCAGCTCCAGCACAACAAGAAACCACCAAGCCTTTGATACGGACCCAAGGCCCAGAGTGAATGAACACCGCCTTGGAAGAAGAACCGGCCGCTCTGTCGGGTTATGTGTCCGTGCAGACGCCGCCTGTAGCGTCCAAGACCGACCTCTTGGAGCCAACCACTGAGCCTGCAACCGTAGACGGCAGTCTGGTGCCGTTCACGGAGCTCTTCACCTACGCGGACGCGACCGATAAGTGGCTCATGCTGGCAGGAATGCTGGGTGCCATCGCTGCCGGTGCGGCTCAGCCTATGCAGATGCTGCTCTTGGGCCACACGCTCAACGCCTTTAACCCGACAGATCCAACCCAAGACTCCAAAGACATGGAGCGCAATATCAACCACGCGGCGCTTAACTTCGTGTATGTGGGCGCCGTAGTGCTCATCGGCGGCTTTCTCCAGGTCGCTTGCTGGTCTGTGACGGCTTCACGCCAAGCCAAACGAATCCGGGGCGGGTATGTGAGCGCCATCATCTCCAAGGAGATCGGCTGGTTCGATGTGAACGATCCGATGCAGCTGCCGACGCGAGTAGCCGACTCAAGTGTGACAATTCAGAGCGGCATGGGACGCAAGGTCGGCGATGCGCTGCATTTCACAGCCATGGCTGTCTCTGGCATCACGATCGCGATGGTGAAAGGCTGGCAGTTGGCTCTGGTCCTCTTGGCTATGACTCCCTTTATTGCTGTCGCCGGGTACATGGCCACCATGGCATTGTCAACAGCTACGCAGTCCGGCATCGATTCGTACGGCCAAGCGGGCGCCATCGCCCAAGAAGCACTCAGTAATATCCGCACTGTACACATGTTCAACGCGATCGACCACTTTATTTCCAAGTACGACGCAGCGCTTCAAAGCACCACGCAGGCAGGAATCCGCAAGGGTCTGGCCGTGGGCTGGGGCACAGGACTTATGTTCTTCGCTGTCTTCTGCACCTACGCTGTCGGCATGTTCTTCGGCGCATTGAAAGTCGCAAACGACCACTTGGACGGTCGCACGTGCACCGGCAGCAACTGCTATGACGGTGGACGCGTGCTCACGGTCTTCTTCTCGACCATCTTTGGCGCCATGGCCATGGGCAATGCTGCTCCAAGCATCCAGGCCATCTTCTCTGCTCGTGCAGCTGCTTACGACGTGTTTGCTGTGATCAAACGTAAGTCCTTGATCGATCCGTTGGCCAACGCAGGAGAGATTCTGCCGACTGTAGCTGGTCGAATCAAGATCGACAATGTGAGCTTCGCGTATCCTTCCCGACCGAACGTCCAAGTGTGCAAGAATTACTCACTAGCGATTGAAGCTGGCGAAACGATCGCTCTGGTTGGAGCCAGTGGCAGCGGTAAAAGCACGATCGTATCGCTATTGGAGCGATTCTACGATCCATTGAGCGGGTCCGTGCAACTGGATGGCACGGACATCCGACGTCTCAATATCCAGTGGCTCCGCCAACAGATCGGATTGGTTGGACAGGAACCTGCGCTCTTTTCGGCCACGATCATGGAGAACATTCGACATGGAGCACCAGAAGCCTCCGATGGAGAAGTCTTCGGAGCTGCACGAATGGCCAATGCTTACGACTTCATTACTGAGTTTCCCCAAGGGTTCGACACTCAAGTCGGAGAGCGTGGAGCGCAGTTATCGGGAGGTCAGAAGCAGCGCATTGCGATCGCTCGCGCTATCATCAAGAATCCAGCGATACTGCTTCTGGACGAAGCCACGAGTGCACTGGACACGGAGAGCGAGCGCGTGGTGCAGGAATCCCTCGATTCTCTGTTGGCGACCAGTAAACGCACCACAATTATTGTGGCCCATCGGTTGTCGACGATTCGTAACGCCAGTCGCATTGCAGTGCATCAAGATGGATCCATTGTTGAGATTGGATCGCATGATGAGCTCATGCGAATTCCAAATGGCCATTATCAGACTCTGGTTCGAGCCCAAGACCGTCCAGACGATGCCACTTTGGAGCGCACGACTCAGACGTTAATGACACGCAGATCCAGTTCGTTCATATCGGAGAAGACTGGCCCTTCGATCAAGCCTGCAGCCATTGAGAGAGAAGTCGCAATGGAAGACAGCGAGACTGAGGACACCAAGTCTCCAAGTGTTTCGATCGCTCGTATCTGGAGAATGAGCCTGCCCGAGTGGAAATTTATGGTCATGGGCGCATTCGGAGCTGTCATGAACGCGGCAGTGTTCCCAGTGTGGGGTGTACTGCTCGTGAAGGTCACGGTGCTCTTCTTTGAGTACGACAAGACCAAGCACGAGATGGTCACGGATGCACGATACTGGTCGTTTGGGTTTCTGGGCCTTGGAGTCACGTTTGCATTGTCAATCATGCTCCAGCATTACGGATTCGCTGTAACCGGACAGAGACTCGTGACGCGAGTGCGGCTCGCAACGTTCCAAGCCATGTTGCGACAGGAGATCGGCTGGTTCGATCTGGACGAAAACGCGTCTGGGGCTCTTGTGTCTCGTTTGGCGACGGACTCTGCGACACTCCAAGCAATGACCTCGGAACTGCTCAACCAGACGCTTGTGAACGTGGCTTCGATGGGCATCGCCTTCTCCATTGCGTTCTTCTACAGCTGGAAGATGACGTTGGCTCTACTAGCCACTTCCCCATTGATGCTGGGCAACGCATACGTGCAGGCGCAGCAGATGGAAGGCACTAGCTCCAACAAGAAGGTGAATGACGCTGATACGACGGCTGGAGCGCTTTTATCCGAAGCTATTGGTTCGATTCGCACTGTCGCATCATTCAGCATGGAAAAGGCGCTGAATGCTGCCTACGTAGGCTTTCTCAATGCCTCCAAACAGGTTGACGCGCGCGTTGGACTGATCGCTGGTGTCTCGTTCGGTCTCTCACTAGGTCTCAATTTCTTGAACGTGGCCTATCTCTTCTGGATCGGAGGCAAGTGGACTGCCGATGGTTCTATCACATTCGAAGACTTCTTCATGGTCGTTATGGTCATACTGCTGAGTATGTTTGCGGTCGCCATGGCTGCTCAGAGTGTCACAGACGGAGCGACTGCCAAGCGAGCAGCGCAACGCGTCTTCAAGATCATCGACCGCATACCTGAGATCGACGCAACCTCCACCTCTGGCGACACGTTACAACGTCTCCACGGCGATATTGAGTTCAAGCACTTGCAGTTTGAGTACCCATCGCGTCCGGATGCGCCGATCTACACAGACTACAATCTGAAGATCCAGCGTGGACAGACAGTGGCTCTGGTTGGCGCTAGTGGAAGCGGCAAGAGTACGGCAATCTCGCTGTTGGAGCGATTCTATGATCCATCGGCCGGTGTCGTCACACTTGATGGCACTGACCTTCGCCAGATCAACTTGTGTTGGCTTCGCGACCACATTTCGCTCGTGAGTCAGGAGCCTGTACTCTTCGCCGGCACGATCGCTGAAAACATTGCGCTAGGTAAACCTGGTGCAACGCGAGAGGAAGTGATCGATGCGACCAAGAAAGCCAACGCGTACGACTTCATTCGCAATTTCCCCAATGGCCTTGATACAGACGTGGGTGACCGAGGCGCCCAGGTCTCTGGCGGACAGAAGCAGCGCATTGCAATCGCTCGAGCCATTCTCCGTGATCCAGAAGTGCTTTTGCTGGACGAAGCCACTAGCGCACTGGACAACGAGAGTGAACGCGTCGTTCAAGCTTCTTTGGATCGTTTGCTCACACTGAAGCAGCGAACCACGATCATTGTAGCGCATCGACTCTCGACGATCCGCAGTGCAGACTTCATTGCGGTTACCAAGGATGGCGCGATCGTGGAACAAGGAACACACGAGCAGCTGATGGCGATCCCGAATGGAGTGTACAAGACACTAGCCAAGCGCCAAGTTGACGTGTGAGGCCATTTCGTATCAAACCTCTTTCCAAGCAGTTGACGCAGCCATTGACCGTAGGGCAGATGATCAAAGAGTAGCTCTCGTTCGTGTATATTTGCATTTTTACCAACTGCTGTAATTGATTTCTGATCCACCAGAAGTCATCTTCCGATATGGAACACCATAGTTTGCAGCACCAAACAAATCTGCTCCAGTGGCAATCACTTTTCTTCGTCTTGTATCTGCACGCAGCTTGTAAATCCACTGAAGCATTGCAAAGTCCCGTTGATTTTGTGCCACCTCGACTAAACAGTTGGAAATGAGTGTATTGGCATTGACAGCAGCCCTCGCGATGACATAATGCTACACTGCGTGTGACGCGTACAAACGGATTCCTTGTAAATCTTTAAATGGCCCTTTAAAGCTGGGGATGGATTTTTTATTACTCCCGTCGTGTATCCTTCAGTTCTATTCGACGAACGCCAGCTTTCGCCACAAACTCGGTAGCGTTGGTTTCGCTCAAATCACAAGGTATTGTAGCACACAGACAGCGTTTTCATATTGGTCGTGTGGATACGATCCATCCAGTAGCGCAATCATTGGAGAAATCACGCCGCTTTGAGCCATTTCTTCAAGTGTAAGTCCTTTGTCAGCAGTGCGTGCCAATAGAAATGAAGCGTATTCCTTTTGCTCATCCGTGCTACTAAACAACATCATAAGGGAACTGACCCAGAGTCGGGGATCGATTTCACGAATCCAAGCTTTAGAAGAATACTGACTCCATAAAACAACGCTGTGCAACACCTTGAGCGCACAATCTTTCTCAGCTTTTGATCCACACAGCAACACCACGAAAAACGGAAATACTCCACACTATGTCATGTCCTTATAGTAGTTGGTGTGATTGGAGAGTTGAACTAGAGCACGCAGGGCAAAATCTTTCTGCTCGCTGACTTCTTCACGCAACATTGAAACCAGCAGCACAATATCAACGAGGCCAGCGATCCATGGCATGACATCGATACCAGCTGTGGCGAATATCGATTCCAGTTTTATAGCTGATTGCAGCCAGAACGAGAGCGACAATTTTATTTTGGCCAAGATCAATCCCAGATTCGTGAATACTCTGAAAGGTCAGATAATAAATCAGCCCAACTGCTTGGTGTTTCTCCATAGAATTCCCGTTGAGACACTCGTTAACTGCTTTTGTCTCAGATTGCACCACATTGTCAGAATATTTCGGTCCATGGTTGCAGAGGATATTGACGAGCGTCTTGGTTGCATATTTCGTTTCTACTCTGCTATCAATCAGTTTAATGAGGGTCCAATCCATCCCGGTCCTTAATCTCCGTACAATTCGCCTTGTTCCACTTGCAAATTGCTACGGCTGGCTTAATTTTATGATTGTTCTTTCGCTATCGCTCGTCAGTATCAAGTAGCTTTAACATCTCATCGACTCCTCCACAGCGAAGATTTCCACTCTGTATTCCTCGTTGCGAATTGCAATATTTTCTGAAGCAACAGTGACATAATCCACCATGCCAAAAGGATCTGAACGTTTCAACAACTTAACAAGAGAAAGTATCGCATCTTCATCAACACCGACATCTACGGATCCCGTTTAGCTCCCACGTTCAAGCGAAGTTAAGCGTTTCATCCCAGCCTAAATTCGAGTGCTGCATTTCTCATTTTATCTGCTGTAGTGAGAAATACAGCACTCGAATTCAGGCTGGGATGAAGCGCTTAACTTCTGATTGAAAATGATTAAATCGTGGACACGTCCCAGATTCTTTCGTACGTAAGCCGGTAAAATCCACCACCCCGAAAAATGGGTCCTACAATCCTGCACGAAATCAAAAAATATACCAGATAATTTAAGTAACTTCAATGCGTGAGAGTCATTGATATATCTTCTAAATGGCTGCAAATACAAGATAACGAATAGCTAAGCGCTGCGCCATCGAAGTTCCCAAGGTTATGGTCATGCATCAGGAGCCACTCGACCATGGCGAACTGAAGAGATTGTGCAGCTAGAACCATGGCATCCATAGTGCAGGCCATGTGGCAATGTTTATAAAAGAAGCGAACAACTTGTATATGGCCAGACTTTATGGCTCTATTCAGAGCGTCTTGAGAAAACCCTTCGAAACCATTCTCCTAAAGCCAACGCAAAGCCCCATATCCATTTTGTGATTAGCCATTTCACGAGTGTGAAGTGACCATAGTAGATTGCCAACTCTAGCGTAATCGACGACATACTTGTCGAGCAATCAGAGCAGTTCTCAAGCAGCCATTCGCATTTTCAAAGGGACCACCACGAATCGCTGAATTCAAGGCTTCACTGTCGCAACCATTAGACGTATTTGCGTCATGAAGGCACCTCACAATATCAAGCTCGCCTCTTGATGCTGTAAATACATTTGCCCTACTTGCCCCATCGTTCGGACGATGAGACAGTAGCCACTGAACCAACTCAAGTGACCCATGTTTGGCGTCCTTCTCAATGATGCGATCTTCGTTACGTCGCCCCAATCTTTAGCAATTTCCCCATCAGCGATGCCTTGGGCTCTGAGTTTAAACTCCATGCAGTCATTTCACAATTTCCAATGGATTGCCCTCAGCCGCCCACTCGATTGCACTGGAAAGGAACTGTTCATCCCACTCACCGAGGTATTTGATGATATCAAAGTGTCCAAGCTTGCAAATCAGTTGCTAGTGCTTTCTAATTCATGATCGTACAATGTATGATACCGAAGAATCTTTCGAACATCGATTTAACCGGCTTTGATGGCGAGGTCAGCACAATTGTTGATTCAAGATCTGATGCGGCGAATCCACAAATTCATCAAATTCGCAGTCAGAAATAGCAGGCCAGACAAAATTTTCTTCCACCCACTGGATCATGTTAAGGTCGCACTTTGCAGCTGTACTATTGCGCGGCATTTCCCACGCCGTATTTGGGAACGTCTCGGCGAGCAACTGCGCCATTTCCACGTAGTTATAGGATGCTGCTATCTGGATGCCTTCGTCAGGATCGATAATCGAAACGGATCCTCCCTCTGTGGACGCTAATCCAGTTTATGAAATCCATATTATTCTGACTGATTTACAATAAGCATTAATCAAAAATCGTATCAGCACGATGACACATCATCATGTTGCGGGCCTTTGGATCAGGAAGAAATCGCCTCGAGCCACTTAATCATGTGAATGCGAATGCACTCTATAGCCTTTGTCATGATCATAGGAGCTATGGAATCAAATACTTGGTCAGCCACCAGCCCACGATCCTGAACTTGTTCTGCGCAAAGGCTCAGACCAGGGTGCATCGAAAGCGCTCCTTTCGAAAGGATTCGCTCAGGCCAGACCATTCGCACATCAATAGACAATCCAGTAGACGAATATTGCTGGCTTCTTCAAGTAGCAGAGCCCCCGAGCGTGCCGCAGTCTCCAGAGTAAAAAAATCGCACGGATTTATGGTCTCTTGGCTTGCTGTCATAATATAATCTGAGCTTGAAGTCCCCTCTCACGCCGAGCGATTGTGGATGCTGCCTTCACTACCCACGCAGTTTTACTCGGTGTATAATCTGATTTCACGTAAAGTAAACGAGGTAAGAACCAATGTGTTTCGCCTAAAGAGCTGGCTCCGGTTCTGAAGCCGGTTGGTTGGCGACATGTTCTTCCCATTCCCGA
>JAADVW010000931.1:0-12304 GCA_023335875.1 Elongisporangium prolatum
ATATTTATTTGAATGACGAATTTCATTGCAAATGGTTTTGGCTTTCTCTCTCTCCATTGCCCTTGCTGTGTCCACAACAGGTCAAATGACTGGTCGATTTCCTCTGTTTAAAGCGACATCCTGTTGCAACTTCCGCATGCCATCACTTCCGCTAACACTTGCGCTGTCGATTCTTTCCAGTTGACATGATCTGCATATGCGCTCGATACGATTTCATTGAGACGTACTGTTGGCATCGAGAGCCCCATGGGATTCTCCCAGTTATAGCCTTGATGATCGGCATACGATAGAACAAGACAATAAGTCAAGTTAGTTCGCAGCAAGATGGACGAAGCGCAAGCTATGTGCGGCCATATTCTTCTGCAACTATCATCGGTTCATGCTAATTCTGGAAGCAAACACTTGGACAATCAAAAAGCAATGTGCGTGCAATTGGCTGACTAAGATACTTGACTACTTTGACTCTTTCTTTCGTCAGTTTGGAAACAATTATGTGATCGCTCGGGTTGTTAGCAGTAAATGATCGTCACCAAAAGCCAATAGTTTATGAAAAGATAAGCAATGCAATGAATCTTGACGAGGTTACAAAATATTGGCGAATTCAATTGAGCGGAATAAACAATTTGAGGTCCATGGGAAGACTCCACACGAACTTTTACATTTTGCACTCGAGAAGACGAATTTGTCGGCGCACAAGCTGCATGGTCCTGATATTCGAACGGAAAAATTGGTGCTATTACTATTCAAGCTGGGAAGCGAAGTGACCGATACGACGAAGGAGAATTACTCCTGATCGTGCAAATGTGGCAAGTTTTTCAAGGCTGGAAATCCCTTGCGCTTTCATCTTGGTCTCAGAGATTAAAAGCAACAGAGAGAGCCATGTTAGCGTAGGATCATTGGGCTTAATGCATATAATTTTTATAAAGGCCGTTTCTTGGCTCTAGCTGCAGCCCCCACTTGTTGTGAAACTATTTAGTTTTTTGCCATGTGGGAAATCCGTTTTTCGTGTGTGAATTTGCGTCAGGCGACATACTGAAGGATTATATTTCTAGACAAGACAACTGTCTCGTGTAGTGGAAAACTCTTCATGAGGCAGCTTTTGGTCTGTATTATCTGCACATCAAACACAAGATCGTGCATTGTGACCTCAAATGTGATAACATTTTGATCGGACAAGATGGATTTGCTAAATTGGCTGATTTTGGAATAATCTGCAATATTAAGGATCTTGTGATGCCTTAGTAGTTGACCATGGACTGGAAAGCGCCTGGATTCATTGCAGGGGAAAGCAGCGGGAAAGTGTTTCACTGCAGCTGAAGACGACAAGTTGTTGTTTCGATTCTTATCATTCTGCAATATACTTGTTCTGTACAGATTTTGGATGTCTGTTGCTTGAAAGAACGCCGGTGCGGATAATGCGAATATTGTTGGTGGAATGCCTTTGATTAACGCAATATCGAACAACCACATTTCTGTGTTAAAATACTACTGGAAAATAGTGTGCCTTCGAGATTGCAGTGATGATTCCATTGTCAGTTGAATTCACATCCTCAGTATGATTAGCCAAAATACGCCTCGTATTAAAATTCCCAAACATCGAAGCGATCATCAAAGGTGTCCGTCGATTCCGCTCGAATGCCATACAGTTTGCGCCTTTGTTTATCAGCAAACGAACGGTTTATATGTGTCCATTTTGTACAACCAAATGCAATGCTGTTCGATTGTCGCAAGCAACTCCATCGATATTGCACCATGGAAAAAGAGTATCCTGACGATTTTAGCATGAATCATTAAGGGCGTGCAGTGTCCCATCCACGGCGTCAATACTCGCACACCGGTCAATCAGCAACTGGGCAATTTCAACTTGACCAACAATCATCAAAGGTGTGGATTTATTGGTGACGAATGCCTCGATATAAGCACCTCGGTCAAGAAGTAAGCGCAATAAATCCACATGGCTATTCTTCTGCAGCTTTTATCACAAAAGTCGATTGATCAAGATCTTGGGGGATCGACTTTAGCTTGTTGGTCCAGTAACAACTGCGACTTCCACGAGGATATTCTTGCAGCTAATGTCAGCAATGTCGACATACTATTGTCAACAGCCTCAATGTTAGCCTGATGATCGGCTCACAATATCCACATAGCCGATAGCTGCAGAGTACATCAAAGCTGACGATCCAAACATGTTGTAAACACTCAATATTTACGCCTTGATCAAGAAGCAATCGCACAATTTCCACTTGGCCCCTATTTGCCACGAGAATCAAAACTGTGCTTCAATAGTAGCTGCCTCAATATTAGTTCATCGCTTTGTTAAGCAGCCGTACGATGCGTTCTTGTCCATACCAGCAGTTGACCGATCCTTCAGTTGCGTCAATTGCTGCGCCTCGATCAAGTAGCAGCGATCATTAGAGTCTTTCTTGGCGTTTGTTGGATGCTTCAATATCCACACCTCGTTCAGACAGCCATTGTACCACATTCACATGGCTACAGCAAACATCAATGCTATTGCTCTGCTTGACGCAACTGCCTCAATCTGAGCGCCTCTATCCATATCATCCCTGCGCTGCAGCTGTGATGAGACAAGTGGCTTGATCCGCATTCGCTGCCTTAATATTTGCTCCTCGACCAATGAGGAACGAACAACGTCGAGTTTGTCGGATTTCGCAGGCGTCATGAGAGCTCTACACTCCCAGTAATGTGCTGCTTCCATGTTTGCGCTCGGTTAGAAAGCCATTGCACGACTTAGACGTCGCAGCTTGTGTTAGCGCCGTGGCTGGATTAGCGTCCTCTTTGCGTCGTGATCCAATAGCTATTGCCAGAGCTGTGGTTTTAATCATGTAGCTGCCTCAATATCTGCATCTTGCTCCAGGGGAAAGTCGTATGATGTCCACACGGCCTGCTGCGCTGCCGCCATGAGAACTTCTCAGCGGTGCCTTGGTTGAGAAACCAGCGCGACGGTCGATTATTTACCTCGCGCTGCCGCTATAAGTTAATCTGCCTGACACATCCTCTTCCCACCACGTCCGCGTGCTGCTTGGTCAGCTGCTTCACTCTGTCCAGCCGCCTGAACATGGCAGCATCACAATCAGATCCAAACCAAGTGCGTCATGATTCGGCAAAGTGGATCCTGGATTACTGTACGAGTAAACTACCGTCGCGATGCAAATAACCTGCGTTAAGATCATGCTACAGTGTTCAGTACTGTACAGTACAGTATGTCGATCAACCTTCAAATGCTTTCCTCAACTAAGAACTCGCATTTTGTCACATTCGTTATTAGAGCATCTCCACCGCGGCTCTCTATTCGCCTCTCTACAGTGATTTAGAGAGAAAAGATAGTGCGATATTTTATTTTCCCACCGCACATCTTTATCGCTAAAATTTATTTCTTCTGCTGTAAATTTTTAGAAAGGCATCTTCAATCCAATCAAAAGGAAACCCCGCCAAGCAACTTTGTCGATCATACCTGCGAATTGGTAAAGAATCCTGTTAATGGCACCAGTCAGTCATCAGCTACGCTTGGGAGAAGCTAGGAATGCATTTCAATGCTTCTCGTCCCGGAGGCGCAGAAATTCGTCCACAGCGATCCCTTGAATGCAAATGGAGCATCATTCAGCATGACGTCGCCAAGTTCTGCGGATCCATTGCTGTTGTCCGCAATTTAAATCAATCTGGAGCAAGCGCCGATGACGAGCTACGTCTCGCATTTCAGCGCTATCGAGACACGTATATGAAGAAGGGTGTGAATGACAACAAAGGGTTCAAATTTATTCATTGCTGGCGAATTCTCTCTGATGAACCCAAATGGCAAGATTTCCGAGCCTCAGGCCCAACTGCGATTGACCAGCCCCGAGGAACTACTGCTTCAAGCAGCCTGCCCAACAGTGGAGCCGCCAGCAATACCGAAGGAAGATATCGCCCTCAAGGAAACAAAGCTGCGAAATTAGCAGCGAAAATTGAGCATTCCACTTTACGAACGAACAAGCGCATGGCATCTGCAACCGACCGACTGGCGCAAGCAAGCGAGAAGCGAGTACGCCAATGGAACAAGTCAACAATCTCATGCTGTTACGATCCCACTTGAAGGTTTAACACCAGAGGCGTACCAGTACATCCAACTGCAGCAGGCAAAGGTACTCCGATCGGCACTAGCAGATGAAGACAAAACAGTGAGTCAGACGACGAGGAATAGTTATGACTGATTTTGTTTTGGCTAGTAGGTCAATGGAATCTTCAGCGTAGGGCAAATTAATATTTCCTGAAATTAACATGCATTTGCTTTGAGTTCCTTTGAGCGTACGATCAATTAATCTAGCTGCTGGCGATTTTGAATTGCCACAGATGCTCAATCAGATTTCGCTGAAGATCAGAATGCTTCTGCCGATGCTGAATCTTGGCCAGCTCCGTCAACAATTTGTCGAATGTAAGATTGCTACGTGAAATAGATTGCACTGGCACGCTTTCGAGATAGTGTAGTCCTTCGTCACTGTTGTCGGCTGTCTCGCTTTCAATGATCATGTTGTGCATGATCACACATGCCTTCCACACGAGCTGCATTGTTGCTTGATCCCATAGCCGTCCAGATTGCGAAAGCACTGCAAATCGTGCCTGGAGGACCCCGAAACACCTTTCAACATCTTTACGAGCGGCTTCTTGCATTCGAGCGAAGTTCTTCTCTTTTGCGCTGGCTGGATTGCTAATTGTCTTGACAAAAAAAACGGACCAAGCGGGATAGATCCCATCACTCAACAAATAGCACATTTTAAATGCTTGGCCATTGACATTGAATTAATATCTTGGTGCACAACCGCGGAGCTAATTCACTATCAGTGGTGAGCGATCCAGCACGTTGATATTGTTTGATCCAGGAATTCCTAGATAGCAATGCCAGATCCATAAATCCTTTGCTGCAACAGCCTTCATGATCATTGAGGCATTTCCATCTTTGTCCTGGAACATGCCCTGCCATCCGATTGGGCAGTTTTTCCAGTCCCAATGAGTGCAATCCAACGAACCAAACATACCAGGAAATCCATGCTTTGCGTTCAGTTCCTCATGTCGGCGTATGTCGTGCTCAGTTGGCTCTCGGAGATATTCTTCGCCAAAATGCTTGACCACGGCGATCGCAAACCGTTTAAAGCACTTCATGGATATGCTTTCACTAATCCAAAGATACTCGTCTGTCGCATCAGCTGCAATGCATAGCAGAACATCCGAAGTGCGGCCGTGACCTTCTGGTGCGTTGAAAGTCCAATAACTCCCAGAGCATCACACTTATAAACAAAATAGTCATCAGCTTCGCAAACTCCCTTGATCAGCTTGTCAACAACAGATCGCGGCATTCGAAAGCGCCGCCGGAATAGAATCGAGCTATATACTGAATTTGGAGCAAATTAGTCGGCAAAAAGACGAGCGTGGCCTGGGGCAAGACATTTGGCGCACGTCCAGGAGCTGATCCTCCGTGCTTGCTCTTGTTCGAAGACGTATGATGCAGCAGCTGCCTTATGTTGTGCGTGTGGACCATCTCAGCACTCTCCACGTCGTCAGTGTCGTCGTATAACTCAAGCAGTTTCCTCAGCCGGGCGCGCCTTGCCTCCATCGCGTTGAGTGACTTTCCGTTCCGTTGAGTTGCCGCGTTTGAACATGCGCCGGATAAAGCGGTTGCGGTGCTCAAACGTAACCGGAGAGACGAAATATATACTTAGATCGCTAAAAAATTCTCTGTATAGATTCACTTACAGTAGAGAATAGAGAGGATGCTCTTATAACTGTAAGCAACAATTTCTTTCGCTATATTTTTTGCGGCTGTTTTTTGTGTAATCCGTTGGAGCTTGGAGCATGTGGACAACGTTCTTATTCAGGAGCGGTCTTTTCTTCTTGTGTAATAATGGCTGCACCATTCTCCAACAGTTTTGTTACGACATGATCATGACCTGACGTAGTAACATGGATTTCTGAGAACTTTTCACGTAAAATTCGAGGTTTGGGGTATTAAACGAAACATGTTAACAAACAAATATCCGAAAGCATTGGACCCGCATTAGCTAACATGACAAGAAGTGCCAGCCATGGCGATGGCTTCGACGCTGTCGAATACGAGGCCGCATTCCGCTGCTTCCTGGAGCAGTACTACTCCTTAGAGCTGAAACAACTAGCGTCCAGACTCAGTGCGTCGTCCTCTTCGTCCTCTCAGACGCTGAGATCGCTTGAGCAGCAACAGCAATCGCCCCAGCACTTGGCCTACTCTCTGCGGATCTGCGCGCAGTTTCTGCTTGACTTCAACGCGTCTGTGGGCACGCTGCTGTTCCTGCATCCGGATCCTCTGCTGCCGCTTTTCCACGCAGCGCTGGCGGCTCAGGTCGCGTCGTGTCTGAAGCAATCGGAGCTGGACGCCAAGCTGCGCACCAAGATCAAAGTGCGCATCGAGTTCCTGCCACCCGTGCGGCCGCTGCGCAAGGCCACGATCAGCACGATCCGCTCGCATGACGCCAAGAAGCTCATCCAGATCGCTGGCACAGTCGTGCGCACTGGATTGGTACGAGAGAGAGAGCTTGCTATACATGAGCTTCAAGAGATGCTGATACTAGTTGCTGCTAGTAGATCAAGATGCAGGAGAGCTCGCGCGAGTACCGATGCTGCAACACGCGCTGCCAGTACAGATTCCTCGTGAAGTCTGACCCAGAACAGGGCAATATCCTGGAGATTCCGGTACGAGAAGCTGGTCGATTGCATCCTTTCTCCATGGTAAACTGACTCATTGGCTGTATTAGCGCGTGTGTCCATCGGAATCTGCTGCCAAGAAGCCCTGCAAGTCGACGCAGTTTGAGGTCGTGGACTCTGGCCGCGTGGTCTCTGATCATCAAGTCATCAAGATCCAGGAACAGGCCTCGAAATTGGGCGTCGGGTCCATCCCTCGCTCCATTCTCGTCGTGCTTGAAGACGATCTCGTGGATACTGTCAAGGCTGGCGACCATGTCGTGGTCGTGGGTATGGTCATGCGCTGCTGGCGGCCAGTGGTTCGTGATGTGCGCTGTGATCTGGAGACTATTGTTCACGCCAACAGTATCCGACTCACGAACGCCACGAATGCCAATGTCCTGGTCACAGAAGAGCTCAAGAAGGAGTTTACGACCTTCTGGGAGGCACATGCGCACGATTCATTGCGTGGACGCAACGCTATTATCGCTAGTATCTGTCCCAAGGTCTACGGTCTATTCCTTGTCAAGCTCGCAGTCGCACTGACTGTCATTGGCGGATGTTCACATGTCGACGCCACCGGCATGAAGACGCGTGGTGAGCCACATATGCTGCTGATTGGGGATCCAGGCACCGGCAAATCGCAGTTTCTTCGTTTCACTGCTGAGTTGAGTCCTCGATCCGTATTGACGACTGGAATCGGAACAACGAGCGCTGGTTTGACTTGCACTGCTGTCAAGGACGGAGGCGAGTGGATGCTGGAAGCTGGTGCACTGGTGCTTGCTGATCGTGGCGTGTGCTGTATTGACGAGTTCAGCAGTATCCGAAGCCACGATCGCACATCGATCCACGAGGCCATGGAGCAGCAGACGCTGAGTGTCGCTAAAGCTGGCTTGGTCTGCAAACTCAACGCGCGCACGACAATCTTCGCTGTCACGAACCCCAAGGGACGCTATGACCCCCAGGCTGACGTTTCCGTGAACACGTCGATCGCCAGTCCGCTGCTCAGTCGCTTTGATCTCATTCTTGTGCTGTTGGATCGACAGAATGCGCATTGGGATGAAACCGTGTCGTCATTTATTCTCAAGCAATCGACCTCCAAGCAGGACGACGATCAATTCAAAGTCGAGACACCGGCGTCAGCCTCCAACACTGGTAAATCGTCATCCGAAGATCCAGGTCGACAGTGGTCGATATCGAAACTGCAGGCTTATATCTGCTTTCTCAAGGATAAATACACGCCCCAACTGGATCAAGCAGCGATGATGATCCTACAGCGATATTACCAGCTACAGCGATCTTCCGACCAACGCAGCGCAGCTCGTACAACGATTCGTCTGCTTGAGAGTCTTACGCGGATCGCTCAAGCGCATGCCCGATTGATGATGCACGATCATGTCGAGGTTATGGACGCGGTCGTGGCGGTTTTTCTCATGGAAGTGAGCCAAGCAACCGATCATGCGTCCACGCTGCTTGGTGGAGGACTCGCTTCCGTGCTGCAGTCCGATTTCGCGGAAGATCCAGGCACTGAGTACGCGCTGCAGGAAAAGCTGGTGTTAGATTACCTTGGTCTGAGCGATTTGGCCACAGCCAGTCCGTCGTCCTCTCAGTCTTCACAGCAATACTCTAACGGGTATGCTCAAGAGACTTCTTCAAGAGTGAATCAACGGCCTCCAGCGTTTGCTCCGAATGCAAATCTTCCTGCAAAGCGATGGCGAGATCCAGAGCCTTCTGTTGTCCATGAGGAGTCGGAAGCAAACCCGTACGCGAGTATTCCGCCTGACGATTTCGACGATGAGGCGCTTGAAGAGATTCCTTCCTGGTCGATTCTGGATGCTCCACCAGCGAAACGATGGCAGTCCGAGTCGCAACCTCAGCCGAGCGTCTCAGAAGCACCACCACCCAGTCAACGCTTCCTAATTGGACGCTGGAGCCAGCAATCCAAGAGCCGAAGTTCATCCGTAACCAGCAAATGGCGGAAGTAAATGATCTCTTGGGTCTAAGAGGTAGCAAGAGAGTGAAGCGATGCGTTTAAAACACAAGACTATCGTCAAAGGCCTCACAGCGAGATTCATGCTAATTGGGAGGGCGGAGAGTGTTAGATATACAATAGCGAATAGAGTAAATGCACTTTCCGGGTGGTTTCAAACTGCTTCATGGCCGCCATAATGCCACCATTCAGATCCTTCAGTCCATCGATCTACAGAAACAACACACACAGCATGAGTCACACACTCTAGTACCCCAGCCACCACCACGTACCGCTTGGCACAGCTCCAAGGCTAGCGCTCCGCCCAGCTTCGCGTGCTCGGGCGTGTCCTTGGTGTCCAGACAAAGCAGATGCAGTGCATGGCTGCAGTCGCCACCGAGCCGCAGCTGCAGATCCTCCAGCACAATCTCGAAGATGCGGTCGTCAAAGCAGAGGATCACGTCCAGGCCCTGCAGCTCACGCTCAGTCAGGTCCTGCCACCGCTGCGGGCACTTCTTGGTCAGGATATCGCGCTCCAGCATAGCCAGCACGCCATTGCGACGGAAGCTACGCATACACACAGGTCGTTCATTCATACAGATACCTGCGCACATACATAGACTGAGGCCACGTACAGCTCGGTGTTCTCGCTCTTGAGCTGCGTGTACATGGTCTCGTAGGGCGTGAAGAACTCGAAGATGCGCGGATCGTAGCGCGACGGACCCGGGAAGCGCACTTTATTGCCGGCGCCGAAGGAGCAGACGCGCAGACCGGCTGCGTGCAGGTGGTCGTGCGCCTCTGTGCTGCGATTCACGTTGTTGGCGCAGATCATGGCGAACATGGGGCGACTCGGCGTCGCCATCTTGACTTGGCTTGAGTATGGCAAATGAGCTGTCCCGACAGATATCGTACTTTAGCGAAGGTACACAGTACAATCCAAAGGACTTTCCCCTGGGTATAAGAACTATATGATAGAAAAAGTGGTACACATTCGTGCAACATGTTTCACTGGCGCAACCTCGTGCATTTGATTGGCAGCCCCAAGCGACACAATCAAGAGCAGGATGGCGGACACGAATGCAGACCGCCAGGTGATTCTGGAGCGCCGCCGAGCGCTGCGCAAGGCCAAGAAGGCCAAGGGAAAGTCATTCAAGGAGCAGAAGCAGCGCGAGCGCTACGAGAAGAAGCAGGAGATCGTGGCCAAGATCCGCGCCAAGCGCGAGGCCGCACAGAACGGCGGCGGCGCCTATGGCGGTAGCGGCGGCAAGGACGGCCAGGACGGCGGCTGCTGGCTCTGCGGCGAATCAGGTACGCGTCACGTCATCTATCTCTCCATATATACACAGCTCTCTAATGCTGATTCCATTGCATGCAGATCATCGCAAGCAGGACTGCCCGAACCGAGCAGCCAGCGACCTGAACAAGACGTGCTTTCAGTGTCGACGCCGCGGCCACACGTCGCAGAATTGCCCTAACGCCAATGGCGGCGGTTTTGGCGGCAGCAGCGGAGGCAGTGGAGGTTCGCTTGTGTGCTTCAACTGTGGCTCTGCTGATCACCAGTTGCGCGACTGCCGCAAGCCGCGCATCGACGGCGGCGCCACGTACGCGACGTGCTTTGTATGCCAGCAGACTGGCCACCTGAGCTCGCAGTGCCCCAAGTCCACCACGGGCGTGTACCCGCGTGGCGGATGCTGCAAGATCTGCCAGAGTATTCTGCATCTGGCGCGTGACTGCCCCGCCGGCTCCATCAATGCTGACGGCAGCAGCAATGGCCAGCGCAACAACAAGAAGATCAAGTTCGATGACTACGAGGACGAGGACGTGGGCCCCGTGGACTCGACAGGCGATGCGCTCGACTCGTACAAGATCGATCTGAAGGAGGACAACGACGATGATGATCACCACGAAGACAACGCACAGCTGTCCAAACGCTCGTCCAGTTCCAGTCAGACGAAACCCAAGCGCGTGAAATTCTAATACAATTCTCCAACAATGGCTCTCCGTCTCTCTCTACTCGGTCTTGGCCTTGGCCTTGAGCTCATCCATATCAATGTTGTTCTTCCGCAACAGCTCCTTGAACTCGTCGTCGTAGTCGTCGTCCTTGCTCGTCTGTAAGCCGTGGTTCGGGAACTTCTCCTGGTACCGCTTCAGCATGCCCTGATGCAGCTCGTTCCAGCTCACGTTGCTCTCCTCGCCGTCTTTCTTCTCCTGGAGTTCCTTCTCGATCTTCTTGAGTCCGTCGAACAGCGCCTTGGACGCCTTCTTATTCTTGCGCTTCTCGCGCTCGCTTTCCCCCAGCTTCACAAGCTTGGAGCCTACAGTTGCAGTCGTCAGTTCACTGGTTATGATGCCACTACCTATGGCATCCATACCTTCAGTGATGAGCTCCTCGATCTGTTCTTCCTCCTCGCTCTCGTCCTCCTCACTGTCGCTGTGTACCATCAGGTCACTGGACAGCTTGGGTCGTTGCTACAGTCCGAATGCGCATGAGTTGTTCACGTAGACAGCCAGGGACAGAGACTGCGACGCACCCGTTCCTTGTCCTGGAGCGCTGCCTCGGCGTCTAGAGAAGCATTGAAGTGCTGCGCCAGCTTGTACAGCACAAAGACAAAGAAGTAGGTCTTGATCAAGGGGAACATGAGCTCCAAATAATCCATCAGGCTCTGCGGCGCCTTGGTCGACATCAAGTCGGCCATGATACTTATCGTTTTTCTAGTGCCGATATGACAACACGAGAAGGTCGAAATCATGAAGAACCGGTTTTCCATCAGATAAATACCGGTATCAGATAGAGATGTACAGTATAACCACTACTGTACATTAGTTTAGGATGCCCTACTTATAATAGGCGGTTAGGACGTCCTACACTACGCAAGATCCGCAGATCCGATCTAATCAATCTTTGCGACCCACGACCACGACCAAGATGTATCATCGAAGGTTCTCGCTCGGATGGTACGGATACAGATCGTTCTCGTTCATTAAGTCCGTGACTAATATGAGTTCATAGCTTGGAACTTTGTATCCTCTGGTATACTTACCCAGCCGAATCTACGCGAAGTGACAGGGTTCCTCTCTTGGCACATGCTCTCTAAGTCTCTTGCTAGCAGCTGACTCTTGCATGTACCGTTGACGAGCCTATCGAACTCCTCGCGCAGCGTGAGGTGGCCCATCGTCTTCGAAACCGCGTTCTGGATGGTAGCAATCGAGTAAAGAGCCGCATCGAATACTTATTTGAGGCTCTAGGCGCCATCAATTCGACTACATGGCGAGTGGGTCACGGCTCTAGTTGATGTACGACCGCAGTGGATCGAACAGCTCGCAGTGGACGCACAGGAACCGCTCGACGGCCTCCATTTTGCGCAGCTCGACGGCTCAACGCTCGTTTGCGCTCGTGAAGGTTGCAATGCAGATTGAACGTAGCATTAGTGTCGCTTCCAGTCCGCAATGCACAGTATGCTTGTAGGGAGGTGAAGATGTGGCTAATACGACGGCATGCGGAAGTTGCAACAGGATGTCGCTTTAAACAGAGGAAATCGACCAGTCATTTGACCTGTTGTGGACACAGCAAGGGCAATGGAGAGAGAGAAAGCCAAAACCATTTGCAATGAAATTCGTCATTCAAATAAATAT